>FIZR01026510.1:0-26399 GCA_900060175.1 Ferrisia virgata
TATGGTTGAAAAGTTTATATTTATCTAGTATTTCATGGAAATTTCTTTTATAAATGATTTGACTGGTTTCTTTTTTATTAAATTCTGTCAAAGACAAATCGATTACAGAATCAAAAGATTGCCACAGAGGAATTAGATTAATTGGGTTGTGAAGAATTCTTGAGTTTTTCTTTTCAATCATTTGCACAGAAGATTCAAAGAGAAGACACTCTGATGTTTCACAGAAGAGACTAGGAATATGGGAGTGCTTCTGAGTGCATAACATTGGAAAAATCCAAAATTTTCTGAATGATACGAAACGTCTCAAAACCATTTTCAATCGGGGGGGGGGGGGGGGGGTTCGAAAGTCGAGTTGATGAGATAATTTTGAAAATTGAAAAATTCGCCAAAAAATTCGAGGAATGCATTTCGGGACTTGAAATTTTGGAAATGGTGACTCGAAATTTTACTTTGATTTGGAATACCCGCCTTATTAATTATGAAAAAGTAGTGAAAAAAATGTTTTTTTTGGTTTTGATTTTTTTGAACATGTTGCACTTAATTTCAGACCCTCAAAAAAATATATGTGATAGATAACCATCCAACAAAGATAATAAAAAAAATTCCAGCCACAAGTCCCCCTTCCCTAAATTTTTTAATTTTTTTTTTGAAAATTTCAACATGAAAAAAATTGGCAAAATATGAACCGAAAATTTTCAAAAAATTCTCATTTATAGAACTCAGTAAGGTGTATAATCTGTGAAAAAGTAACATTTTGGTTCAAGTTCGATCGATTTTAGGAAAGCCTGTTCGATTGGTTGGTTGGTTGGTTGATTCGTTTACGTGCACCTATAAGTCGTTGGTACTTTTAAACTGTTCCAGGCGGCCGAAAGTGGCAACTTGGAAGATTTTAATCGTCTATATCAAGCGGATACAACGAGACTGTCGGTTAAAGATTCAAAGGGGCGAGCTCCCGTTCATCAGGCAGCAGCTCGAAATCGTGTCTGCATTTTACAATTCATTAGAAACCACGGAGGAGGTATTTATTTAAATACGCATTACGACATTACGACCTAGGTGGTAGGTAGTTGGAACGAAGAAGGCTTTCCTTTGATTTTCGTACTCGAAGCGAATTTAGAAACTGCGATTATACAGCCACGTTCGGATGTACCACATTCTTTTCCCTCTCACTTACTATACTATTTTTTTTCTTCCTTTTTTCTAGACTTAAATGTACAAGATGCGGCTGGAAATACCCCTTTGCACGTTGCGATCGAAAATGAAGCTTCGAATGCTATCGAATTTCTTTTGCAAAAGTGCGTACTACTAACTTACTATGTATTATGCGCTAGGTACGTTTCTTTTTTCCTGATGAAGTAGGTATACTTAATAGCTACGTAGTTTAGCTAGGTATACTTGGGCATAATTGGTATGGGGTATAGGGCTAAGTCGGTTTAACACACGCCCACACACGTATATATACATATACACACACACACACATATATATATGCAAAAATTTATCGCAATAGGATTAGGTATGCATGTGCGGTAGATATGTGGTGCTTAAATGTGTATAATGGGTACAATAATGATTCCAGCAATGTGGACACGACCATTCAGAACAACAAAAAGCAGGCGGCTTTACATCTCGCTACCGAGCACAATAAAATCAGCGTTTTGAAAGTGATGTCTGCTTATCATTCAAAATTCAATCCTCACCAAGGAGGCGAACACGGTAGAACGGCTTTGCATCTTGCTGCCATCTACGATTACGCCGAATGCGCTTATATATTAGTACGTACTCGGGGTACTATTAGGCCTACGCTACGTGTACTTGTACTTAGCTACTTACCTAGTACATCTACGCTCTAGTTGTCTAGTAGATAGGCTAGATAGTAGATAGGTGAGGTACCTAGATCGGGCGAGTATATCTTTTGTTAAGGGTTATGGCCGATAAGTCCTAGGTGTATATAAAAAATATGTAAAATTTTCTCGCTTGCAGATTACACAATTTGGAGCGAAAACACGTCAACCCTGCAACAACGGATACTATCCTATACACGAAGCTGCGAAAAATGCCTCCTCTAACGTAATGGAAGTATTTCTACAGTGGGGCGAAAGTTGCGGAAATACCAGAGAACAAATGATATCGTTTTTCGACGCCGAAGGAAACGTTCCGTTGCATTCGGCAATACATAGCGGCGATTTCAAAGTACGTTTGCTAAACTAAATCCAGAGTTCGGTACCCGATCCGATGCACACTCGTAAGCTTGTAAAGGTCTATACTTAGCTGAGTTAGGTAATTAATAACCTATTACCTACCTGGTGTACGACATTTTCTGTGAAAAGTGCGCGAGGGTAAGATAAAAGGTAGAAGTTTCAATTGTGCTATTTTTTAGCGTACTCTGACCGCTATTGCCATCGTCGTACTTTCTTTGTTGTTTGTGTGCGTGTGTGTGTGTGTATGTGTTTTTTTTTTGTTTCCCTGTTTATTTATTTGCTTATTTTCTAACGCGATAACTCGAGTAAAAATTGTCCAATTTTCTTGAAATTTTCACCGCGGTAGGTTCGCATTGTGATTCTTCAGCGCTGATTAGATTTCGGCACTAAATCGTCTCAATCAGACTATACCTTTTCCCTTTGGATTTTAACACGTCGATGACGTCATCAAGAACTTATTGTGAAAGCCTGCTCGTCGGAAATGTAGTGTTATTTATTTATTTTATTTTCCATCAAAATTTTATATTTATCGGATGAAATTTCGGCTTTCATGCTGTAATGATGCTGCTCTCTAGGGACGATGCAATCGGTGGTCGTCGACATCATTTTTTCTGATTTCATCATTTGAATTTGCAGTTGAATGAAATAACAATTTTTTATCTTTATTTTACACAATTAAAATTTGTTTTAATTTTCTATTTTGTTTGTTGTTGTTGTTGTTGTTGTTGTTTTTTTGTTTTCAGTACAGAGTTCGCTCTTGAGATACCTACCCCACCTATAGTATCTGTAGTTTTCATTCTTTTGTTTGTATGTTTCGCTCAGGCGGTCGAATTATGCTTGAAGTCTGGTGCAAAAATTTCTACTCAGCAGCACGATATGTCGACTCCGGTGCATCTAGCTTGCTCTCAAGGCGCTATCGACATAGTGAGATTGATGTTTTCATTACAGCCTGAAGAGAAAAAACAATGCCTAATTTCGTGCGACGTTCAAAAAATGACGCCTTTGCATTGCGCCGCCATGTTCAACCGATGGGAAATTTGTAAATATTTAATCGAAGAGGTTCGCTTTGTCGTCTACTGAATAACCTGTATCTATACCTACCTGCCTGGCGGGAAATGGCGACTTTAGGTCTACCGTTTGGTGCGAATTATTGTTTTTAGGGAGCAGATATAAACGCCGTAGACAAAGAAAATCGTTCGCCTTTGCTTCTGGCTGCGTCGCGTAGTGGTTGGGAAACAGTGAAAATTCTCGTACAACTCGGTGCCAATATTCATTTGAAGGATGCCAACCAAAGAAATATTTTACATTTAATTGTTACCAAAGGAGGTAATATCGAAGAATTTGCGGAAAACGTGCGTCAAGTAAGTAAGCGAGTAGAACTGCGATGGTAGTCGCCTGGTCGCGTTCGAGTTTAATTTTTATTACGTAAATACGTATTATTAATTCATTTTCGGGGAACGATGATAGCTCTATATCGATTGTTGAATATTCGAAATTCGAATTGCGTTAGCCTTATTGATTATAAGCCGTTTAATGTTTTAAAAATACTTACCCGTTACAGGCCCAAAATTTCGAAGGCTTCAAACAACTTTTAGATGAAAAAAATAATCAAGGTTGTACGCCGATGCATTGCGCTTGCGAAGGAGGATACATCAAAAGCTTAGAAAGCTTGTTGAAATATGGAGCCTGCATTAATTTAAGAAATAATAGTAAAGAAACGCCGCTGCATCTAGCCGCTTGGCAAGTGCCTAATTGTACATAATACACCTAGGCCTAAACTACGTAACGCCTCGAATAGAAATTATTTACCTATACGCGAATACAACGTACATATAAGTATAGGTAACCAATATTACGTAGATAGAGGTACTCGTGAGTGATAGTGCATGGCAGATGCCCTGGACGGCACCCTCAACTTCGAACGAGAACGTTACGGTCAAGCCGAACACCGCCGTGCGCCGCACCTCGATGTCGATACATTCAAAATGGTATTAATACGAATTACTTTTGCAGGTTTGGTCGCATGAATATCTTGAAAAAATTATTAGACAGCGAAAAAGGTAGTTTCATCATAAACGAAGCGAACGGAGAAGGTTTAACTCCGCTTCACATAGCTTCGAAGCAAGGTACGTTTGCTCGCTAGCTGTGCCAGTGTACAGTGTACACCTTAAATTCAGCTACTTATATTTGTACGCAGACATACCTGTACCTAGGTAGTAGGTAGCAGGTAGTAGATACTAGAGACTTGCAGACTTGCACGACGGACTCGTTGATTGAATCATGTTTTTGTACTCGTAGTACTCGCTGGTCGTCACCGACACGATCGGTACCTAATTTTAACACGACCTAGCTGACGCTACTACAAATATTTCGATTGCATTTGTATGGGAGTACTCGTCGAGTAGTTGAATCGCCGATTCAACGAGTCAAATGAAACGAATGAGGCTTTCTAGTCGTCGTTAGACGAGTCAACTACTCGACTTATTTTAACTCACTGGTGCAGGTCCGTAGTAGACCGTACGTAATACGAGTACAATACCTGGTATCAGTATCAGTATCAGTATATACTACGCGATATCTAATATGCGACATATTGTTATAGGACACACGAGCATGGTACAGTTGTTGCTTGATCGCGGAGCTCTTCTACATCGTGATCACAATGGTAGAAATCCTTTACATCTCGCTGCGATGGCCGGATACATGCATACTATGGAGCTTTTACATTCAGTTCATTCTCATCTTTCGGACCAAGGAGATAAAGATAAAGTGACTATCTAATCTATCGGCGCGGTGCGGCGCGTCGTATTATTCAACGTATCTGCGTGATTCTATTGGTGTGTTTATATGTTCTGCAGAATACCGCTTTACATCTGGCAACCATGGAAAACAAACCTAATGCCATTTCTTTATTACTTACGATGAAGTGTAAATTATTGCCGAATACGCAAGACCTTAGCGCCATCGATTACGCAATTTATTATAAATTTCCGGAAGCCGCTTTGGCCATGGTTATTCATGAAACAAGGTAGGCACTAGGCAGCTAGGTACCTATAGTACAGAACGCCTATCTGTAGGGTAATGCAAAAGCAATGGCCGATTGCTTTTAATTTCTGTCATTCCATTTACTTACTTGTAGGGGAGAAGAAATAATGGCGTTGAAGTCGGATAAACATCCCTGCGTCACTTTAGCTTTAATCGCATCGATGCCTAAAGTATTCGAAGCGGTTCAAGATAAATGCATAACCAAAGCTAACTGTAAAAAAGATTCGAAACTATTTTACGTACGTATTGTGTAATTGATAGATCTACCTAATCTGTACCTAGACCCATCCACTGGAGACCTGCACGAGTGAGCAGAAATGACTCATTCGTTCTACTTAACTTGTTAAATCGGCGAGTCGACTTTTCGGCGAGTACTAAACAAGACAATGTACTCGGCCAAATACTTTCAGCACTATCAGCTAGATCATGGTAAAATTACTCATCGATCGGGTGTCAGTGACGAGAACGAGTATGAGTGTGAGTGCGAGTGCGAGTAGTAGGTACCTAGATGGTAACTCTTCAAAGTTCAAACTAAGAGTACGAAAACATGATTCAATGACTCGTACTCACAGACAACGATTCTGAAAACGAGTACTACTCTTACTCGTGCAGGTCTCTACTACCTGCTCACGTATGTAGGTACGATAATTCTGGCCTGAATAAAATATTTTCGTTCAAATTTACGTATGTGCGAAATACAATTCGCAGATTCATTACAATTTTTCATGATTGCAATGTGTAACCGAATCGAATGAAACGTCAACCGGAGCATTACCAAAACCCGAACCATTACCAGCGTTGAATGTAAGCATCATCCGACGATAAACATATTGCACAATGCACATTCTGTTGTCCGCAGCTTAGATCTACTAATCTTATGTAGATTACATTATGTACAACTATTTTATTTGAAGCTAGGCCTTCCTCTTCTTGCACTTACAGGCGATGGTAGCTCATCGAAGAGTCGAACTATTAGCTCATCCGCTGAGTCAAAAATACTTGGAAATGAAGTGGAATTCGTACGGCAAATATTTCCATCTGACGCATCTATTATTGTACAGTATATTTTTAATTTTCGTCACGTTTTTTTCTTCGAATTTGATGAGCAACAATGGCGAATCTTTCTCGAATAAAAATAACAGTTCTACATCGACCGCTCCCAACGCTAATGTAAGATCAGTTCTCTTATCTGTACTTACTTAAAGTATTATAGCTATTACACATATACCAAGTATCCGACAGATGTTAGAGTTAGACTTGCTCCTTGGAAATCGAGATTTTTAAAATTCAAAATCGGTTTGTGAGTCGGCTTTTTAGTCAAATCCAGTGCAGGTACTCGAACAAACAAACGAAACAGTAAAACTAATACCCGACAAACATTACGGTACCTCTACGTTCTACGATAACACTGTTATCGACCAGCATTTTATTGCTATCAGTTTAGCATATGTAGCACTTCCTGTTAGGTAAGGTAAAAGTATCGTACGTTAATCCGATCAATCTAACCATGTTTACTACAGTTGCAGAAAATTCAAGAATCTCCTTCGATGATTATCGCGGCGTCGATAATTCTAATTTATATTATTTTAAACCTTATGAGAGAACTGATACAGTTCTATCAACAAACGTGGAACTATTTGCTGGATCCAACGAATATCGTCTACATACTATTGTACGTTTCCACGACCGTTTTAGTAACTCCTGGTTTGGTTGGACGTTCTACCGAATTGCAAATATCTTGCGCTTCAATTACAGTATTTTTGTCTTGGTTTACGTTGCTGTTGAATTTACAAAGGTAGGTATGCACGTTTCGTAATCTAGTAGGTATATTACGAAGGCTATGCGTATAACCTTTACCTGCTGCCATTGGCGAAAGTCCATCGTACGTTATAGGTATCTACCAGAGGATCTATACACATTCGTTATAATTAAGTACCTAATTGATTTACTTTTTTTGTTGTTACAGGTTCGATCATGTTGGAATTTACGTTGTTATGTTTCTGGAAATACTGCAAACGTTGATCAAGGTGTTGATCGTATTTTTTATACTGATCGTAGCCTTCGGCTTGGCTTTCTACATCTTATTATCTCGTGTAAGTATGTAGGCGTACTCTTCTCATACGTTCAATTGTTAAAATCAAACTCAAATTCGCCGGTTTCATTTTTTATTGAAAATCAAAAATCAGGCTGATCCTTAATCGTATAATAAGAACGTAGGTAGGCTACCTCGGTAGTAGGTTAGGTACTGATTAGTACTCGTATATTGGACGGTATTACGTACCTACTAGGTACCTAGGCTCAGGTACCAATTAGGTATTTAAACAGTTGTTGGTGTTTTTATAGGGGAATCATTTAGCATTTAGTTCGGTTCCCATGTCGGTGTTACGTACTTTTGCCATGATGTTGGGAGAAATCGATTTTCTAGGAACGTACGTGTATCCTTACTACGCGGTAGAAAATGACCACAAATCAATTCCATATCCGTTGCCTGTATTCTGTATTCTGGGTGTATTTATGATTTTGATGCCAATTTTGCTGATGAATTTACTAATCGGTTTGGCGGTTGGAGACATCGAATCGGTGAAACGGAACGCTAAACTGAAACGATTGGCTATGCAAGCAAGTCAAATTACCTATTCTTAACGATTACAATTCTGCGGTAATATTTCACGTTAGAAAAGTGCAAATAGTCGATAGGTATTGTTTTACTTTTATTTACGTAGGTATTAATGCATTCGGAGCTTGAACGAAAATTACCAAAAATATTGTTGGAAAGAATAGATAAAAAGGAACTAATCGAATATCCCAACGAACGAAAATCAAAAATTGGCTTCTTAGATTTTTTGTTCAGAATATGGTTTCACCATGCATTCTCCGAAGAAGGTTAGTGGGTATTTTTACAGTATTAAGAAATTAATATTAGCTTTAGGTAGGTGGCTACGTAGGTAGGTTTGCTTCTAATAAAATTTATTACGCAGGAATCGAACACGTATTAGAGAGGAAAGAAGATAACGAGATGAGCGAACTTCAAGAAGTGAAATCTAGATTGAAAAAAATTTGCGCTTCGTTGGACAAACAAAGGTTACTCATCAAAACGATGACCGAGGTGATTATTACGTAAACTCAGGCCTACATATGTACCTTGTACCAGTAGGAATAGGTACTTCGTTATTACTGTTGCGTTGTTTATTTTCATTATCATTGGGTAATTATTAAGCACATGCCTATCGCTGTTATAATCATTATTCGTTTGTTCGTTTAAGTAGGTATGTAAGCACTAAGCGCCTACCGAGCCTTTATGTTTCTAGATTAATTTTATTTCTGTGCCACAGAAAATGGGTATTAAAGCCGAATGCGAAGAAATCGATGAAGGTCTTTCTTCTGACGAATGTTTGCAAAACAAAGTGCATCCTTTTCGACTACGTTTCAAGTTGAAGTCCACTCAAAGCATGAATAAATCAATTTCAAGGTAAGGACCTGGCATCGTTATCAATCATCTTCAAATTAACCACATCTGACTGTAAGTTTGTAAGATACATTTGTAAATAGTGAAATAGCCAAGTAAGTGTACCTACACGGTTTACATATAATACATAAGCAAGGAAGTGCAAATACGAGGTAAAAGTAGTTGATAATTGAGAAAATCTTGCGTTTTCGGCTTTTACGATTCTCTCGTTAGAGTGGTGAGAATTAAATTTTCAAAAACGATTTGAATTGAAAAGAGTACTAGAAGTCTAAAAAACTTGTCAAGTAGACAAACCATGCGATCTATACATATCCATCATGTACCAAACTACATACCATTGTTAATTGTAGGCAATAAAAATGAATCAGCTCTTTGTAAAATTTATAATTTGGCATTCAGAATTGTACAATTCCGTGTTTTTAAATTTATACATAAGTTTGACTCCATAAAAACTAATAAATCGAAGTATCGAGTACTTACCCAACTATTAAAGAATCGTTATGCCGATATATTATCTATTTAATTTCCCATCCATGTGTTCATTTGAAATTTATCGATGACAGTAATTTAAACGTTGTAGTATTTTTCACGGCGGCGGCAGGGGGGCTTCTTGATCAGATGTGTATAGAAGAGGGGGAGTGGAGGTGGTTCTGTGCGCTGATTTGCAACTCCATCTTTGGTTCAAGTGATTCAAAAACAAAGTGAATTAGTTTTCTTTTGACTAGTGTATTCCATGCGAATTGAATTCTATACAGCGGAAGAAACACCTCAAGTACATGACTGAAAAACATCAAGACACGTTCTGAGATACGTCCTCGACAAAAGGACGTCAATATAAGTTCCCGATTACAGAAAAAGCTCCAAAAGATACGCCTTCCAACAAAAGACAACCTATAAAAAATGAATGAAAAACGATTCTCGCATTACAAAAATAATACTATGGGAAAATTTCTAGGAACCTCTATTTATAATTTGGAATTATGCTCCTCTCTCTCCAAGAAATATATCTAAAAAACCGATGATGAAGCACAGATACCGGACAGGGTTGCAACTTTTATGTAACTGGTTGAAGGCCAGGAGAGAAAGGATTAGAGATTCACTCCTGCATACATCTAGCACCGAAGACGAAATCGCAAAGTATTTTACCAGTGTGTGGTCAGCAACACCAAAGGCAAAATCGGCAACAACCGAGCGACCTCAGCGACAGAGACAGGTCTAGCTATGTTCTAGCTAGACTGTAACATCGAAAGTGAAGTCTACAAAGCATGCGCTAGATCACCAGAAGTACCAGTGAGAATCTCCAGCATAGGCCACAGATCGTCGAGAGTACTCGGAAATGCTGCTGATAACCCCAGCGCACCATCACTGGTTAAGGAAAACTCGATCATGCAGCTGACGAAACCCCCAAGCACCTAGCTTGTATTTACAGTCAATCAATGCTGAGACTTCAAAAAAAAAAAAAAAAAAAAAAAAAAAAATAGATAGGGAAAGTTTTGTAATTTTTATTCCAACAGTAATATGAACCAATTATATTCCTAGAAATCTGCTCGATATTAGATTTCCAACAATGTGGTGGTTTATAATTGTTTTGTTTGTAGTAGTGAGATGTCAATTTAAATTGAACGGACTTGAGCACTACATCCCAAAGAGGCATGCTCTAAAATTCTTCATGCATTTTGATTGATTAAGATTCCATAGTTTGTGAGCATTACCGCAAAATAATATAGCACTGTCGGTTCTGTTATGGCGAAGATCTACTCTGAATGAAGGTGTGTCTTCTGGACAATGGTCGGGATATAGGGATTTGTACTTCTATAGGATAAACTGTGAGTAACTGTTTACCAGTTTGTTTTACTCCCCCTTATCAGAACTAAGGGCATGTACCTTCGGGAAAGTGACTTCAAACATTTTTTGCATAAACATTAAAATTAGAATTTGGGGAGTTTAGTTTAAAAGTATACCCAGCATCCAGTTCTAATTTTTCAGCCTTTGATTTCAATAATAGATACTGAAAGGAAAGCTAAGAACATTCTACTTGATAATATTCAGAAAACTCTCAGTGTAGAACATGACATGGTTGAGTTTGGTAACTAAGAGAATCAATTCAACAACATGGTATGTATTACATAGATGTAGCCGATGTACTGTAGGTCATCTAGGACTCTTAAGTAGAGCTAACCATTGTAATTCATCGCGCAAAATTCTTCGTACTCGTGCACCATATTTTTCCATATTTTTCTTTTCGATTTTAATATGCGTTCGTACTTTATTAATGTGTATTGTAATTCAAATAAAACATATTGCAAATAAGAATGCGTACGTACTGTATTTACGATATTTAATGTATCCGGAAGGGCTGAAAAATTATGCCTGTGCTGTATCTTCTAAGCACTAAACAAGTTGCATGCTGCGCTTATTTAATTCATATGTACATAAAAAGCCTATTTAGATTTTTCTACCACAAAAAGTACCCAACCTACACCCAATACCATCGACTTTAATATCATTTATTAGATTACTTTTTTAATTTTTTTTTTTTTTTTCAAATCATATTTGATTTCTTCTTAACGTAGAATCGAATGTGATCCACGCACAAGATACACATATGCACGTATACGTACGATTTCTACGTCAATAGGAAAAAACTCGATAAAAACCACAAAATAAAACAAATTTATTTCATAAAATACATAACGAGACTGTAAAAACGTAATAACATACTTATTTATTATTATACGTAGGTAGGTAAGACTACGGCGAGATGCAAAAACTTGAAAAAACTTTTGCGCTCGCATATCTACCTTCTTTCACTTTGAGATTAATTATGCTTGAGCATGCCTAAATACAAATGAAAACAGTCAAAAATAAATTTAAAAAAATTGGAACAACAAAATGAAATTGATTCAAAAAAACAATAAATTTCACACAAATTAAAAAGGAAATATTGTATCGTAGATACTATGTATAGGTAATTGTAATTTTTCTACGAAAAAAAAAAAAAAAAAAAACAATGAATAAACAAACAAAAAACAAAAATTCTCTTAATTAGGTATTACAAATAAATGCAAACGCGAAATCAATTTACTCCTATAACACATCAGCAAAATTTACCAACAAGATCCTGAAGTTGGGTAATTTTACAAATTTATGTATGTACATAAGTATATGGTACTTTAGTAGGAGAAAAAAAAGGCATTAGGTAATATGTATATAAATAATATATACTTATCATATCTTACTATTTAGTCATTTCATTTACGAACACAAAATTGTATAGTGCAAAACGCATAATGCTTATGTAGCTACCAAAAAATCTTACTTTATCTACGTTTATTGAGGACCATATCATACGAAAACACTTACATTTAATGTATTAAACAATATCACATTTGCAAACTGTCATGTTTATTATCGCGGTACAAAAACTTCAGCTGAGAGATTTTTCATATACTTAATTATCTGATTGAGTATTTGTTCCATCGTGTTTTCACTTGAAAATGTTCTCTTCAATTTACGCTGTATTTAGTGAATTTTGATTGGTAGGTCTAGGTGCACTACTTGAAAAATGAGTTTTATTTTACGCGTAAGTATTTTTGTACGATATGGTCAACTTTCTTATAATAACAATAAGTAAGTAATAAGACGTTTAGTTTGGCATCGTTTATAGGTACACAATGTACAGCTACAGCATTGTACATTGTATATGTATTGTATTATACGTACGCGTACTTATTGATATTTTTATTTTTCCCCTTTCCAATTGTCGCTAAATAGTAAGGTATCTTACACGTATGTAATGTATACGTAGTTTAAAAATTTGTTTAAAATTAATTAAATATAAAATAGAAAAGTCCTTTGAAATGACATTACTATATAATTATATGCGTTTTTCTTAATTGAAGAAAAAAAAATCACTCGTATACCTTACCTATTCTACATATATTTTTATAAATCTGCACGAGTAAGTATACTTATATACGACGACACCACAACATTATCGCTACCTACAGTATACCTATTAATTCAAGTGTAAAAAATTTTCATCACCTTAAAGTATATAGCTAAGCTTAAATATCACCCGATACGCGAAGAATGCAAAAATTCATTCGCATACATTGTGATTGCCACGTTGCGTCAGTTGAAAACCACAGAAACAAAAACAAAAACAAAACAAAAACATAAACAAAAACAAAAACAAAATAATATTGAATAGAATCCTAGAATAGTTAAGAGTACAGCTACTACTACAGGTACTGCATAAGTCCTAGGTATTCGTTGAAAATCAAATTATACCGAGTGACTAGTTGAAATGGGCATTCCAGGGTCCGGCTGATAAATTCTGTAAAACTTATTACAGGTAGGTACTAGGTAGGAAGTACCATGGTATAGTAGATTGGGTAAGAGGTATTAGGTAACTGGGTATGTAGTAGACAGAGATATCTTCATTACATATAGGTAGACAGATGCACGTGTGAAAGAGCAACCAAGCCTGCAGCGCAACTTATTTACATATTTTCCAGATGTAGCAAACTATACATACATGAATTAGGATTCAAAATTGAAAGTTTAAGGTACTATCGAATTCTAGAGCTCAATTTAAGTAAACGTTTGTTAAATTTACTTTACGGATAACACGCGAAAAACGAATGAAATACTTAAGGTATACAGCTCTAGCTATAGGTACGTAAATAGGCAATTATGGGGAGACGAATACCAATTTTTAATCGAATTCAAACAGCAACCAGAGACCTACCGAGCGGTAGGGAGGCTGTAGGGGGTGTCTCACCCATTCAAGCGTTCGGGAGTCGGAAAAAATAAGAAGTAATGAAATGTTGGAATCAGTAACAGTTTTACCGAGGAGTCTTTTTGGATTTGTGCCCACAGTGGCCGATTTTTAAGGGTGGAAAGTTTTGTGATTTTCATTTTATTTTCCAATGTTTACGGTCATTTTATGACCCTTTATACCTAATATTTCGCTCGGGATGTAAGTATACATTTAAGTGGATCAAAGTATCCAACAAAATCGAAATCCTCCAACCCATCCTTCGCCCAGCTGAAGTGTATTTTTACCTTTCTGCGGAATAATTCGATCTCAACAAGTAATACAATTCGGCATTTATAGCTGCAAGATTCGCTAAAACGCCGTTTTTTGACACCGTATTCTTAATATTTTCCAAAAATTTTGCCCTCGCTAAGTGATAATTGTAGCATGACGTTTTCGTCCCTTATTTTTTCAAATGGTGGCAGAAAATGTGCCTCTAGTGTCAAAATATGTAAAACCTCCACTCGTTGGAATTGGAAAAATTGGAAAAATTCCACAATACTTTGATGATGGTAAGGTATCATTATGGTTTGACTGCGGTCCTAGATTTACCAAAAATTGTTCAGTCTTTGTCGCAAATGCGATACAGACGCAATGAAATTCGAATAAATAAGAACGAGAAAATTTTAGTTTTTTTAATTGTTATTCTTAAAAATGCTCCCTTAACCAAAAATGTACGTTTGCACGTGCTAAATACATTTTTTTTTTTTTTTTTTTTTTTAGCAATGAAACTTGCTTGTTTGCAAAGCTTTGGGAAGATTTAGTACTTAGGTTACTTATAAAATTTTGAGAAATCAGTTAGAAAGTTTTAAAGTTGGAAAAACTAGAAAAATAGATTGATAAATTTGAAGTTCAACCCGATTCCCCCTCGAGCACATGGTTTCGGAAGGCCGCTGAGAGCAACTGCGGGTGTAAGAGATGATTTTAAAATGATCGCAGGTATTTCACCGTGGTATCTGATCATGGTTGGTAACTAAGTGTCTAATTTTCTGTTCAGATGCTGTTTTCAACTAGTCAATCGGTATTATGTAGATGTACTAGAAACAAGCCTAATGGTTTTTTTTTTTCTTTTTCGGTTATTTACCATTCAATAAAAATTTTTAGAACGTTAGGGGCACATTTGGACGGAAAAGAGTAAACCGTTTAAAAATATTTTACATTTAGATAATTGAAAAAGAACCGTACACTCGGTGTTTGTTATCTCTTTAGATTAGAATATTAGTCGATAAAAAAAATATCGGAATTTAAGATTTTAACGATTAATTTTTCACAGATAAGGAAGTACTTACTTTGGCAAAAGAAAGGAAAAAAATTCCAACAATACTGGAATTCAGAAAAGCTGTACGTATGGTATATACATGAAAGTAGACAGTAAAACGATTAAGTAGATAAGTAGGTACTGGGTGGGTACAGTAAGTACGTATCGTCAGTAAATAGGCTTATTAAATATAGGTAGGTATTTTATCTCGCGAAAAAAATATTCAACGAAGGAAAAAAATACATACAAAAAACATCGGTAAATAAAAAACAATAATAAAAAAAAAACTCATACTGCGGAGCGTAAACTTATTGAAATTTAGTTTTTAAAAAAATGGCGTCTGTCAAAAAATTTTCTAAAGGTAATGTTCGTAGATAAGATGCGTACGTACGAATATACGTAGCTATATATGTACATAGGTAAGTAGAGGTAATAACTACTTACATACGCTGCAAACAAAAATGCTGTACGACAAACAAACGTAGTAGACAGATAGAGATACCCAAACGTTGACAACTGTAGGCAGCACAATTTAGATACATATTGCAAAATAATACGCTTTATGCAATCATTTACTCAGTTCCTGCAGGAAACATTAAAATTATAGTCAGAGGTAATAATGATGGAACTTTTCGATAGATGTGGTAGAAGTGGCAAATTCTAATAGGAATACGTATCAACAATGATAACTGATAAGTATGTTCGTAACGTTTGTAATTTCGTCGAGCTGTCAAAAAAGTAACTTATGCAATTCCACAGTACATATGTAGGTACTAATAAAATTTGTTTCAATATTGGAAACCCATAAGCACCGTACATCGAGCAGGTAGATAAAGGTATTTAGGTATCTAGGTATCTAGGTAATGGTTTACAATTATGTAAGCGGGTTAGTGTGACTGAATCTTTTATCCGGATGAAAGTATGTAATTAAAAATATACCTAGACAAATCGAAACTAACAAATAACAAGGAAAACAATAACAACAATAACAACAACATCATCAACAACAACAACAACAACAACAACAACGCCTAATGATAATATTAGGTAATAATCGTATTGGGTATAGCTGTAGGTATTTCGATTCTAGTATTTGGTATAGGATTAACATTCAACAATAACAAAAACTGTAAATATAGCAATACGGAAAAGAAGAAGGATGGAAATTTGTGCATCTTATCCAGATTACAGTCACCTACCATTAGTAGCATCTAGTCACTATTCACTCGCTTTACTTTTAACAAAATTTCGGAATACACGCTCAGGTTTAAAATGAATCATAACGGCATATGACGGCACTTCACACGAATAAAAGGTAGGATTCGAGTAGTTTGAAAACAGCATGTTTCGATCGCTCGTGTCATCTTGTACGTTGAATTTCTAATGAATTTTTCCTCAGTTTTCAAATTTCTATCGCCATAAGCGAACTACTGGTCTGTGAAGAACGAATTTACGTAGAATATGTTCATTTTTTGGCAAATCATTGCAAAATAAAATTTCGAAGCAACATATTTTACAATCGCAAAGAGAATGTTTTTCTTTTTTTTTTTTTAAAAAAAAAAAAAAAAAAAATTTTTAAAAAAAAAAAAAAAAAGGTCCTCGCAGGCTTTAGGCGCATGTGAAAATTTGGAGTTGTTTCGAGTGTAGTTCGTCATTTTTAGAATGACATAAACAATCGACGTACGATGCCATCAGTCTATGATTTTTTTAAAAACCTGTTCCAATACATTCACTTTTTTCGATTTGAAGTATCCTATCTACTTATCTACATGCATAGGTATACTCGTACAGTGATAAAAAATTACGACGAAAATAAAAAACATTACAGTATGTACGAGATACCTATTTACGTAATCAAAAAAATATTGAAAATTATAGCAATAAAAACAACAGCAATAGAAGGAATAACGACGACGACAACAACAATAACAACGACGGTCGACAATGAAAAAAGAATGAATACTTATCAAATAGGTACCAGGGTACACGATACAAAATGTAACGTTCTCGTAAACTAATGAAAAATTCGAAAAACAAAAAAAAAAAAAACGAAATAGAAACATCAAACATCGGAAACAAACGAAATGGTACGCAAACAATTTTTTCACGAAACATCAAACTGCCTTAATCTACGCCTCGTTGCGTTGTCTTGATTTCACTTAATCGTTGACTCATCTCCTAATAGTTAAAATTCACTTCATAATCATAATTCATGAAAGTAAAAAAACTAATCAAGTAGGTACCGAGGACCTCGATTATAGCGTTGACAAGCTAGTGAAAGTGATAGGAATACCTGAGTAGTAGGTACATCTACGTCTACATACCACATACGCGTGATTTTTGAACACGATCCTTCAGCAACTTAGCTCGAATACTGAATCCAAATACTAAATGTTGGCACTCAATTTCTAACATGCATAATACTGGGTGATCCATTAGTTCCACAACCCATGAATTTTGCAAATTTGCTGGGTAAAAAAAATAATAGTGATTCCGAGGGAATCATTCGTTGGTTTTAATATTGTCAACACTCCAGTTGACAAAATTATATAGAAGTTACTCCCCTGAAACGATACGCTAGGACATTTTTTTTCTGTTTGAATAAAAATCACAAAAAAACAAAAATCAAAAAAATCATGAGCAGCAATTTTCAGCTTGAATATAGAGCTTACATCGTTGAACAATATTTCCATTCATCATCAAACGCTAGATCCATCGAAGAATTTCAAAGAAAGTTTCCTCAGCGCAACCCTCCTGATAAATCAGCAATAAAACGAATTGTGGACAAATTTCGAGAGCAATACAACTAGAAGACGTAATGGAGCGCGCAGCGTAGAAACCTGATCTTTCAGCTCGGTGCGTCGCGCAAGAAACTGGGCATTCGTGTGAAACTGTACGTAGGGAGCTGCGAGCCGCTGGAATTTATCCGTACAGAATTTCTTGGTGCCAAGAATTAAGCCCCACTGATTACACCAATAGAAATGAATTTTGCCATTGGTTGAAAACCACTGATGCCGATTGTGCAGACAATTTACCAGTCCGATCTTTTCTTACTGATGAAGCATGGTTTCACCTTTTTGGTTACATCAATTCACAAAACTATCGCACTTGGTCAACCAGCAGCAATCCTCACGTATTCGAATAAACTTCACTCCGCCTCTTAAAAATCGGTGTTTGGTGCACAATTTCATCCAGGCGCGTCGTTGGCCCACTATTCTTCGACGAAACGATAAATGCCGAATGTTATCGAGAAATTATCACGCAATTCGTAGCTTTGTTGAAAGAGGAAGAACGCTTTACTTGGTTCCAACAAGATGGAGCAAAAACACATACGGCTGCAACATCCACGGAAATACTCGCCGATTTTTTTTGAAGATCGCCTAATTTCTACGAGTCGTTGGTCTTTAAGATCGCTGGACATGACCACTTGCGACTATTTTCTTTGCAGATATCTTAAAGACAAAGTTCATCGGAATAAGCTATCGACATTGACGGATTTACGAGAAGAAATCACGCGGCAAATAGAAGAAATAACACCACAAATGTTGGAACATGTCTTCACCAATTTCTTAAAGCGGCTGAACGTATGCTAAGGGATTGGTGGAGGACATTCCCAGCGTTTATTGGAAAATGTTTGGGTTGCAGAACTTCTGGGTCACCCGGCTTCCTGTTTTGGTTTTTATGGTTGAAACCATCGAAAGAGTGTTCGGACTGTCGCGTCAGCAACCAGCAGCATCTTTTTGCAGCAAGTACCGATGAGCATTTATTGTCAAAAAATGCGATTAATTCGAAGAAGAATTATATCTAAGCCCACCGGAACGATTCGATGGTAAATTTTTTTTAATTTAAGAATTTTATTTTTTGTATCGTTAGCCTCGTCAAATTTCTTATCTGATCTTAGCAATAGTTTACGATGAAAATGAGCAAAATAACGTTTTTAATTGATATCATCTCAATAATTGAGTATAGATATCTTTTATTTATACTCGTGAATGAATGAATGAATGAATGAATGAATGAACGAATGAATGAATGAATGATTGAATGAATGAATGTACAACTAAGTACATCGTTTGCATACCTAGAGACGTACAGTTTGGTATGGGTATGTACCTAGCTACCTAGCTGTCCGAGTATCTGTAGTTTTGATAACGTATGAGTTATTGCTTTCAACAGGTAAAAAGTAAGAATACTTAGGTATACGTAATGTCAGAATTTTAGCGATTTGCGTAAAGTAATACTTCATTTAGAATGACACCAATGCGATGGCTAATATCTAGGAGTTTAATCAGGTATCAGGGATCTAGTACCAGGTAGTAAGCACAACTAGGTAGGGTACAAACTGCAAAGACAGAAGATGGTTGCACCTGTAACTGACATATGCATGTAATATGGTATCGAATGAAGTACGCTCAAAGAAGAATTAGGAAAACAAAGGCGAGAAAAAAAAGGGAAGATTACGGTAGATAGGTAGGTAGGTAGGCAGGTCCAGGTGTAAGGATGGGCATCAAATACTGTTGCGTATTTATTGCAGCAATACATAGGACATAGAATTATGAGCTTAGACGCTTGAAAAGAAGGCCGAAATAAGTTGAGAATCGAGTATAAATAAAAAGAAGAATAAGGAGAAGGTATACAATACACAGTACACGACGAGGAGTACGAGTAGTTCTAGGTATCTGCTACCTGCTACCTAATTATGCGTGTATAGAATATAGACACCGGTATATGTAGTAGTGTACATCGAAGAAAAAGAAGAGGAAAAAAAAATCAAATCAGTCTTCAATTTCCATATTCATTAATTCGATATCGTGCGCAGTTCTTTGACGGCAGCATAATGTAATACACAACAAACGTAACATGACTCTAAACTGCGGACTGTACGTGACTAATATGAAAGCTTTCCAAGCGGAATGTGAAAACCCTAACCATACGATGACGAAATGTAGATGCGGTATGGTTATTTTATGTCCGGATAATTGCTCGTAAGTTTTAATCGCCAAAAACGGAATCCACAATATCCAAAACGTAACGATCAATATTATGGACAACGTGTGATTAGGATTGGCCAAGGCTTCGGTTAACGCGGTGACGTACTCTTTGTCATGCGATAGGTCGCCTTGCTTGAGTCGTCGTACGATTAAGAATACATAGGTGTACGTGTAGACGATGGTTATTAAACTCGGACCTAAAACTAGGATAATTAAGGTCGCCGAATAAGCTATCATACGCTCCCAGTTCAGCACGCAAATATACGAATCTTTGTCGAATAGCGCCGGACTGTATTCGAGCAACGGCGGACTACACATCATGGCTGAAGAAATCCACGTGAAAGCCATCCAGCACTGACATCGAGTCTTGGTTTGTACGGTGTCATATCGCAAAGGTTTGCGTATCGCTATGTATCGATCCACGCTAATCCACATCAACGTGTACGCCGATACGATCCATACTATGGATTCGGTGTAGCCGACCACTCGACACATTAAATCGCCGTACACCCATTGGCGCACCAACGCCGGATACACAGACAAAGGCACCACCAATAAGCCGCAAACCAAGTCCGCTATCGACAACGATAGTATGTAGATGTTCAATACGTTTCCCGTTCCTGCAACACGTTCAAATCAAACAAACCCGTAAATATACTACGTAGGCACCTACAGTACCTACCTACCTACCTACCTACCTACTTATCTATCTATCTATCTATCCAACCTATCAAAACAACATCTAATCGCTTCCTAATCGCACTGTCTACCTAGTATCTAGACCTATCTGCCTACCTTCATTAATCAATCTATCAATCAAACAAACATTCACTAGCCTTACCTACTGCCTATTTGTGCGTCTTGGCAGAGGAGTGTAAAAGTCGCAAAATTAAAAAGCTAGCCATTGCCAGAATTGGGTGTGGACTAGACCGTTTGGAATGGCACATCGTTAAAGATATCGTCGTTACAAAACTCGTGAATTCGAGAATTCAGGTCAGGGTGTGTAATCTCGATGGAGAGTGCCCACCCCCTCTCCTATAGTTGTTAAATTTCAATTATAGCTATTAAAAATGAAAACTAAATTAAACTCATACTTAAACATGTATGCAAACGTAACCTGAATATTAAATTTCAGAAAATAAAACAAAATAAACTAAACAACGCGCAATAAACTACCCATAAACCAGATGGTCAATTAAGCCTAAGGCATCCACCTCCCATCTGGCAATATTTCGCTCCACCTTGTGTAATTCTAAAACTTTATCATAAATGGCCCTTTGTGACCCTGAGTGCCAATAGGGCCTCGCCAAGAGCGTACTCCTCGGCCAAGTGACTGTACTCGATTGCCATACAGGGAGCTACCTCTTTTCCTACCAAAATCCAAAACCCTCCTTAAAAATTCAAAACTTAAATTACTCTGCCGCTTAATTTGTCACTGCTCCCACCCTTTACTTGACACCTATTTTGTCAAAATCCTTAGAAGGAGGCTGCTACTACCAAATCGTCAATTGGCCTTCCCCCCCCCCAGTGAAATTCTCCCAAACGCTCCGAGGTTACTACAGAACACCGGAGGTTCCAAAGAGTCCCCGGCAGTGAGAAATGTGGTGTGCGTGATGAGTCGGTCACTTGAGAGTTGTTGGCATTTCACTGGTGGGGGGGGGGATAACATAAACCAACTCGGGAACTGATCCAAGGGCTTGGGCTCGACTCACTGCGGTGTGGGCCATTCTATCCCCGTCCTCTCTCTTTTGGAAACCCCCCTCACCCTTTGTAAATAAACTACTGTAAGCATAACTTAGGTGTAATGTTGACCACCCCACACCTTATTCTACTCTGTTTAGCTGATCTGACCTAACCCTACCGCCCCCAGATTGCAATCCTCCGCCACCATTAAACTTACCTAAAATTATGATTATAAACTAAATTTTAACCCTGTAAAAATATTATTCAAATAAATACGCCGATTATGTGAGTGAGAAAGATGCATCGCGTGCTGAAGGTTTTATAGTACACAATATTCTCAGCAGTACTCTTCACTTCGAGATAGACGACTGAAATTTTCTTCTATGGCACATATTTTACTAATCGTGAGTGTTTTTGGTGAGAGTGAATAAAATCTAAGGTATTGTTTTTCGATTGCTCTCTATTCTTAAGTAAGTAAGTAACTAGGTAAAGGTACTTGTTCGAATGTACTGTATCTACATAATCATGTTCTCTAACGTGGTCTATGCGCTACCTGTATCATTTAGTCATTTGCAGCATTCAATGCGTACCAAAATAATTAGTACTAGACAGCCAAAATTGTAAATTTAATGGCCAATCTTCGGTTCAAATTGGTTGCACGACTGGTGATTCCCAACGTGATTTCACTAAATGCTAAACTTCAGCAGCCAACTGATTTTGGTGGATAAGTCAGGCTTGTCAAGTAGATTGTAACGTATGGATACCACAATAGTCATAATCATAGTCATACCAGTAGGTAATAGGTATACCTAAAACGTTCGTACGGCGTACACGTTTAATCGATTAGCTCACTAATACACATACACACGTACGAAAGGTACGTAGGTAAAGCGTTAGGAAAATACATTTTAATACATTTAGAAAGGTACCAATACGTATTGCTCAACCGTCACCATATTTACTTCAGATTTAAAATAAAAACCATCGATAATTTTCATTTTTTTTTCGTGAAGTTTCGACTAATGCTTTCAGTACCTAAAAATTTAGGAAATTGAAGACATATGCATGTTAGAGGGAAGGAGGGCAAAATTTTGAAAAAATATGATTTTTTAATCGTCAAAAATGATTTTTTGAAGATTTATGGTAAAAAATAAAGGGTTTCTGGGGTTTCAGTTTCAAATCAACGATAAATAATCAACTTAATTTTTAACTCATTCAAACCATATAGGAGGGAGGGGCTGAATCCTTGAAACTAGTATGCAATACGTCACTGAATGTTGAAGTAATCTTACAACCCGAAGGCAAATATTTTTCGAAAAGTCCCAACCAAGAGGCCAAAAATATTTCATCTGTCGGCTTTTATTTTACCAACTAATTTTTTTCGTTCGTCCGTAATTTGTAATTTTCTCAATTTTAGCTAAATTTGCCGAATTTTGCCAAATTTTTAGATTTCGTCGATGACTGGAGAATATGGGCAGGGAGGCTGACCCATATAAATCCGCCTCTGCTCATAGAGGTTAAGTGATTTTCTGGGTATATTTAAGGTCACCATAATTCAAATTCGGCACAGGAAACTTGAATTAAGTGGCAGCTTATCAAATTTATAGGCTCTTTGTAATAGTTCGTAATTAAAATCTTTGCAATCATGACGTTTACTCGTATCTATTGTTCTAACTTTATATGTAATATTATTCTATGTTGAATTTTATTCTCAGTGAAACTTTTTTTAAATTTTTGATTTAGTGTGTATGTACTATATTGTACTGATATCAATACAAGCGGCAACCAGTTGAATTCTACTTTCTGTTCTCTGGTTTGTAATATATTTTTTCAATTTTTATATATTTACTACATATATTAATTATATGTTTTAAATTCTTTTGGAATTGCCCATTATACACTATCGCATTGGTATTTACTGAAAAAAAAAAAAAAAAAACACAATTTATTTGTTCGTTTTTTGAACAGTTGCTTATAGGTGGATTTAAGAGGGGGTGTGGGGATTGAAACAAATTAAATTTAGAAAATATGTTCAGAACGTTATGAAAATTGATAAAAAAATATCAAAATTTTGTAACATTTCGAAACGATTGTGCTAAAAACCTTGAACTCCTTTCTCGTAAAACCTACAAAGTTAAAGCTAAAAATTTCATCTTCGCTTCGTTGTTCGCTCGGGCATTCATAAATTTCCATTTCACGCCAAAAATTAAGATTCCAACCTCCATCTTCGGGGCCCAAATTAACAAAAAATTTGTAACTAGCTAAAATGTAAATATTCATTCAATTTTTTTTGTTACATAAAATTGAAATTGAATAAGTTTGTACAATAGAACAGGATCAGCCAATCGCGTCAAAGCTACATATTTTCGAGCCGTATATGAATGTGAGTTTTTCCAAATAGCCACATTAAAGAGGGATCGTGGATGGCTAAAAAAAAAAATTCTAGTAGTATTGCTGTAGTTCTAATTGAATTTATGGAGCGCGGAAAAAAAACAGTCCTCGTTGGTCAGTTGTTTTAAAATTTTTCATTTTCTCAGTACTTCTACTTACACCTCACCTCACAACACACAGCTAGGTCCCAGCTAGTAGAATGTTCAGAAGTCCGAAGGCACCTGTACATGTACATAAGATACGCATTATGTAGTTCTAGCTACATAGGCATTTATGTACCTATGTAACTGGCTAAAAAATTTTAAATTCAAGGAAAAACGATACGTAGCAGCTACGCTATGCTACTCGTACAAATAAAACGTTTTTAATATTTATTATTTTCTAACTTGCAATTACGTACTGTTGGTAGTTCTAGTTATGCACATATACGTAGTATGAATTTTTTGTTGTACTTGGATCGAGGTATCTATTAAGTAAGTATAAATACCGTACTGGTGCACCTATTTGTAGTTCTAATTCCTAGTGGCTGTCATAGTTCACAGGGGATTGGGGAATGAGAGAGAATGTGAAAGGCTTCGTATCAACATTCTGCGGTTTATTATGTTTCCATCGAAATTGAAAGATTAGCACGATAAAATCAATCGTTTACTAACAGGGCCTTGTTTTATGCGCACAAAGGTCGAACGTGTTAAAAAAAAAAAAAATCAGTACAAACAGATTGAAGATTGACAATGTTGACTGCATAATAAACAGAGAAACATACGTTAAATAGAATTTCAACCTATTCAATATGCCACCCCCGAAAAATGTTCTTTTAGGCTCCAAATAGATCCTTAAAATGTTTCAGCTGAAAAAAAAAACATTTAATCAAAGTTGTTTTTTAACACGAAATTATTGTGTAAAATTATTAAAATTAAATTCGGAAATTCGTAGTAAGGTTCCTTCCCCCCTCTCCCCGCCCCTTCACCAACGTAATAATAGATTATCAGTGCACAAAGATATGAAGTTCTTTCATATCAGTACAGTTCCCGATCTGCAAAGTTGAAACCGTTTCAAAAATAAAGGAAAACCTGAGGTTTCATTACTGTTTCGAAGCAGTATATTTCTGTTTTAAAACGGTTTTGAAACTGCTTCAACACAGCTTTAAAACTGCTTTAAAACATTTAAAATGTACTGAAAGTTTTGAAGCTGTACAACTGCTTCAACACAGTTTTATAAATGTTTCAATACATTTTAAATGCATTGAAACAATTTTGAAGCTGTATTGAAGCAATTTCAAAATCGTTTTAAAACAAAAAATAGTGTTTTGAAACAGCAATGAAACCCCAGATTTTCCCCTATCTGAGACGAAAATAATACCGTTTCAAATGGTAACTTTGCAGATCGGGACGCAGTCTCATGGTGTCAAATAATGCACACGTACAGAGCATATTTCTAATGCTTTTTCAAACGCGTGTTGCAGTTTAGGTATTTTACGAATGTTTGCGGTTTATGCATTGCTAGAAAGAATTTTTCATGCTCCGTTCGATTTTGTCGTTGATTTCGTATTTGAATTCAACGTTTGAAGTAAGTACTATCGCAAACTTAGTTTTCCAGAATACGCGAAGCATTAAGTAAAAAATGCCAAAAAATGTCACGACAGTGTTACTGAAATTTATTCATTTAAATGGTATACTTCATATACTTCATCAATATTTTGCTACAACTTGTTACTTTTCAAGAAATAGGCGATTTTAACTTTCAGAAACGTTCGTAATGGTAAGTAAAAAAACAAATATATTATGTAAAATTACGGAGTAGGATAATTACTCCTCCAATGAAATTGATATTTGTGGCAACATTGTTAATTTTTGACTTTTTCAAAAACATTTTCGAAATATTTCGATTTCTTGCTGTTTAAAAAGTTGCAAATGTGTGCAAAATATTGATAAAGTACATAAAAGTATATCTTCTAGACTCGTTAATCCCAAAAAAACGCATTCGAACACAAAATCATTTCTTTTGTCTTGAGATTCCCATCACACCAGAAACCACAATGAGCAAGTCAAAAACGCATTCATTAATTCTGCTGAGGTGAAATTTGAAAATTCAAAGTTTTCTTCCGCCAATATGCTACCGCCATCACAGTGTGAGCCAAACCACAAGGTCGAATAATACATATTTCGACATTGCGCCTAGAAAAGATGATAATTTTAAGTTTTAACCCTCTCCCATCGGCTTTGTTTGAAGTTACGAGTCGAATAGGTAGCAAGTTTGAAATAAAAAGGTCAAGTACTAAAGATTTTGATATTCCACTCGAAAAAAAATGACGATCTCACGTTTCGACCCTCCTGCCTCGCCTTGGCTAGAAGTTATGAGTCAATAAGTACTAAATTTGAAATCAGAAAGTGTTATAGGGGCAGATGGTGTATTGTGACACACGTTGTAATGTGACTCAGTCGTTTTTTTAGAAATCTACTAGCGCTACATGCATGAAATTTTCACCAAAAGTGTAAGATTCCATTCTCTACCAATCTATTCATTCAACATCTATGACATTCCA
>FIZR01026512.1:0-24014 GCA_900060175.1 Ferrisia virgata
TTCATAAAATAAGTCCACTGATGTCACATCTCTAATTTTTCTCAACATTTCAACTAAAAATCATAAAATCGATCCTTCATAAAATAAGTCCACTGATGTCATTCCGGGCCATAAAAATCTGTCCAATGAAGTCAGTCCAATGATGACGTCACAAAGTTGATGGTCCACTAATGTCATCTAATGATGATGGTCAACTGTTGACGGTCCGTAGTTCACAATTTTTCTAAAATGTGCGATTAAACATCATTCAATGTTAATAAGGAAAATCGAGCACAAAACCGTTTTTTGGAAGCAGTGAGAGAGAGTACAATGGGACTGAAAAGTGGTAACCCTGAAAAGGCACATTAAAGATCGCTTCTAATTCTGTACCCCAAATTTCAACCATCTGGCTCAATTTGAAAAAGAGATATGAGAAATACAAACTCAAAAAAATAAGAAAAATTGTCTACAAAACTGCTCCTCTGACATTGTACTCCCTAACTCAATTTGGAGGGGAGATATGGGAAGGTGAATCTGCGTATAAGAGATGTCATGACCAAAAATATACTATTTGTAATGTTCATAAGAGTTCAGTATATGCTGGACCATTAAAAACTTGGAGTCATATTTAAGACATTTTGTTAAAGATTTTTCTGTGAACAGGGAGTGGTGAGCATATGCTGTATGCCCAATTCGAATTTGAACAAGGATCTCTTCTTCTTTTCCACTTTTTTTGTATGCAGATGATTTTCGATTTGAGATCACTTGATAGCTTTGTAGTTTAATTTTAACATCTGAAAAGTCTGGTAAGTTAATGTCCAGCGTTGTCGTCAGATATCTTGATTTATAGCCAAAAGGTTCAATTCTGGTATATTGTTCGTCAAGATACAAATGAAATACTTTAAAGTAGTTTAGATGATTTTGGTCTTCGGCAATTTTGAAGTAATAATACTTTAGATCAAGCTAATGTTATCTTGCTTGTGATGAACTGGCCCCTGATTCTTCTATGAGTCTGGGAATAAGGCTGGTCCGGAAGGCGTTCATAGAAAGTCATTGGGCTTGATTTACAATCGTGCTAATATTGTTCAGGTCAGTTTTAGATGCTATGATGTGAATGATTTATCCATAATCAAGTATTGATTGTGTGGATTCCCAGCACTGATTTTCTGTCAGCTCACCAGTTTGTGTGGCTCAACTTTATTTCAGTAGGTTAATCGCAGTGCTTGATCTTCGCTTTAAATAGTTACTTTGAGTTTTCCAGTTCATTCTTTTGTCAAGGTACAGTCCTAGGAATTTTCAAGTTTGAGCATTTGTGATTTGAGTTCTGTACATTTAAAGATTTACATCCGGCTGAGGTCTTTTTTTCCGATCTAAATTCATTACAACTGTTTTTTCTGCATCCGTCTGTGTCGACTCTCGACCACCGCACAAACGGCGAAACGCGAATTGAATTACTAATAATTTTAATCATCTAAATGGGAATCGAACAACGAATGAAATTCGAATACAACCGCTAGCATTTGCATAACTCTTCTTCGCCACCTCATCTCTGCCACAACGGCATCATTATAATTTCATAATCATTGTATTAACATGCACATACAGAAGATGGATAAACAGAACCATGTCGAGACATTGCGACACGAAGAAACAAAGAGTACACGTACAAGTCGGGTAATTTTTAGCCGCATAGGGTGACAAATTGCTTGAAATTTTTTTACGTTAAAAAAGTTGCAAGTGCTAACGAGTAGTCATTTGTTAGGTTGACATTCGCCTTTTGTAAGGAGTTAGAAATATATTGGTGACGCGGTGGCGCGTGTTCATTTACCAATGACGAACAGTTACCCGGTCATAATTCACGCCTCGTAATCGTTTCCATTAAGTTCAAAGTATAAATTTTACATAGCGTTGCGCCCATACGTGGTAAATTCCTACAGCCACCAACTCGTGTATAAATATACATGTGTAGGTAGGTAGGTAACCCTGCCCGCAAAAGGGAAATCGTAAACATACTCTCTCGCACCTCCACGCACATCGGACTACATTCAACAAGAGTGAACGAGAAACAAAGACTGGGGAGAAAAAGAGAGAACCAAGTATCGAAATTCGATAGCGATATCGTCATTAATAACAATCATCGAATTCGACTGCGCTGCGTGTTTTTCCACCATACTCGATGGCAAATACACATACACTAGATACAGAGTCGTTAACCCAAGCTCGGGCTACACATCCGATGAAAATTGACAACAAAGGTTGAGGGGCTTACGTTAGAAATATATTCGCATGTTACATAACCTTACCTATGTTCGCATGTTACATTTAAACTCTATACCGCATTCGCTCTTATCATGCTATCCTGATAATGGATTACCCTCTAAAAAAAAAAAAAAAACCATCTCTCGACCCCACCGGCTTCACATCTCGTTCTATACCGCACACAGGTATCGTTTACCCCTCGTATTACCTGCTGGCCGGTGTGGTCCGGCCGGCCAACGCGTAATCTATGACCCATCATTACAAGCACATGTCACCGGGTTAGCTTAATATCTACAAATGCGTTTCAAACGTCCAATTTATCGTGCAGTTTACTTTCGAATCGTAAATAATATAAATTTATTGCGACGCTATTTTTTTTATTTTAATTTCGAATCCAGAATGGCTAAAACTTGATAGTAGATGGTATATTTTAATTTAATTTCTCCCGTTGGTTGCTTTTTTTTTCGTTTTTATTTTTCATCGTGAAAATGAAATTCTACGCATTGCGTTTACGCAGTTTATTATTTCAGAAGCAGACTAAGTAACGAACGAAAGCGAAACACATTTTTGAAGTATTAAAAATCATTTTGTTATGGTAATTTTATGGTCAATGTGGAAGATAGGTGAGTTGCATCAAGAAGCGATTCATTTTCTCCACTTTTTTGAATTTTTATCAAAGAGAGGCTGCTGGAGGAGAGGTATAAAAAGGCTGAATTCAAAAAAAGTTGCCCAATATTCGAACTCGATATCCTCAAATTAGTAAGAATCGATAAGTCACTAGCCTATCATTTTTAAGCAGATTTTCTACGCCATATTGTTAACGAAAACCAAGACCATGACGGTCCATCGACTCACGTTGGATAAGGGGGAAATATCAGCAAAACCCGTTTTAGGGTTCTAAAAGATCATTACAACCATTTTTGGCCACGTAAGATATCTGTTTTTATTCTTCCTTCGAAACTAAAAAATTATTTGATCAGCTCGATATTAACCAAAATCGAAAAAATTTTGGGAATAGAATTCGATTTGTGGACCTTTGATATTCTGGAGTGGGGACGACCTCGGATCAAAATTCAGCTGTGCCCAAATTTGTGACGAGCGAGTGCAGAGGGGTTAGACTCGAAAAAATTGTTCCATTTTGAGCTAATCGATAGCCAATGTTGTATAACATATCCTTCAATCAGCCTCCTAAGTCAATGAGGATGGGAGATATGAGGGTTTTCCCCTTTCTGATCATGAAAAGATGCTGTCCGCTCCATCTTCCTTTTCAAATTGAACTAGGAAGTTAAAATTGGGTATGCAGACTTAGTGGGGAACATAGATGTCCCTTTTGACAGGTTTGACTTCTCAGCCCCCTCACAGCTCCGAAAGGTCGGTTTTTGGATAGTTTTTTTTTATGGGTTAATTTTTTTCTTCACAAAACTCCTCTCCTAATTGAGCTAGGAAGTTGAAATTTGGTATGTATACGTAGTAGGGGTCCTAGATCTGCCTTTTGGGGATTTCACCTTTCCAGCCTCCTTACACCCCCTTACAGCCTCAAAAAATGATTTTTTGGGAGTTTGTTCTTCGCATTAGCCCTCCCCCCCCACATTGGGCTAAGCAGTCTATAAGTGCTTTTTGGTTGTGTCAACTTCAGATTTATTGACCCCCCCCCCTTCCCCATCACTTATTGGGAAGAAAGCATCGCGAAGTTATGATTGTTTTTAATTAGCATAATTAGGTATAAAATTTCACGAAAATCAGGCTGAAAAAGCAAAATCCAGGACCCCTCTGCTTGATAGTAATGTTGATGTCTCATTTTGAAAACTGACTGTTTGAAACAAACATAAGAAGTTCTCTTGTGGGTGATTTTTTCAGATGTTTTGATGCGAACTTAGTCTTTCTTCTTAGAATTTCAACTTTTGAGTTCTCAAAATTTTGCTCATAAATTTCGAATCTCGTTTTAATTCTCTACTACACCGCTTAATCAGATTTAATTCAAGTATAACCATTTGAACCGAAAATCAGAAATGTTCGAAAATTGCAAGGACCAGCTGGTTCTTTTACCATAATCTTGAGAGGAACTGGTAAAAAAAATTGGGCAAAATCAAAATACCGAAACATCAGAGTGATATGGAATGAGTCAAATGACCTTGAGAGTCGAAGTAAAATATTAAAAATTGGTGTAGAATCAGTTAGAGTTGGAGTCAGGTGTTGAGATCACTCTAGAACTAGGTACTGAAATTTTGCAGTCAGAAAAACTGAATCTTACATTGGTTCCAGAGTTAAATTATTAAAATTTAAAGTTAGTAAAACTGTAGTATTAGCCACTCTGCCAATCCACAATATCCACCTTTCAACTGAAGAGAAGATCATACGAAAGTATGAAAATTGTAAAATGTGGTCACATACTTTAAAGTCACATCATGGAAAAGAAAACCATTACAAGATACAATCTCTTGGTGAGGAAATAAAGAAATTGGTTAAACATCATGATTCCAGAATCTGATTGGGTTAATTTTTAGGACTACATCTGGTCCTTGAAATGATTTCTGAGTGGGGGGGGGGGGAGGCAACGGAGTGGTTAAAAACGTTTGATATTCTTAAAATTGTTTATTAGAGAGACTTTCTGGACCTCAAAACAAATTTTTATGAACCCTCTATAATTTCTATAATACTTGAATTTTTTTTTAGACATAATTTAGGAGGAAATTATAGATTTGAGTAATACAAGGAGACTACGTATTGCAACGTGGAAAACTTAAATTATGAAAAAACTGTCAAATTGCCTTAAAAGTATGTTGAAAGTTTTTTATATTAATGAAAATATCATTCACATACTTGGAAAATTTTTCTGAATTGTGGGAAATTTTTTACCAACATTTAATAAAGAAGTGTATTCACATCACAAGGGGTTATACAAATAAGGAATTTTCCGATTTCAACCTCCCCCCTCTCTACGTTCTTTCTCTTTCAATTCTTCGCTTAAATGCATCCCTTTTTAGATCCTTCGAGAGATGCTCACCTCAACTTCACACAATACTCGATAAATACTCTTCAATTTATTATAACTCGAATTAACGACAAGTTCAAATACTTATCAAGAGAATACCCCGTTGGCTTATGCTTTTTCTATAAGTTTCAATTCGTTATAAAAATCCAAATGATTTATACTGATACGGCGTCGATGAGAGGCCGTCGTTGATAAAAATATTCCAATGATACGCGTGTCTTAAATAAACACGTATATAGTCGAATACATATAAGAAAGCTAGGCGCGGATCAGTATTCAGTATGTACACGGTATAATGGTGTAATATTATTCAATAACGACGCTCGATCGAATAAGAAATGTAAATACGCGAATGTATAATGCTGCTATGAAGATAGGGCGAGCTAGGAAACATTGAGAAAAGGCCGCAAATCTGGTGAAATTTATTCGCTGTAATGAAGCTGCAAGCTTAGTAGCTATGCTTGGTAGGCAGCGAATGGTGGCGCGTAGGCGCGATAGATGGAAATCACCAGCTGCAGGACACACAACTCTGTGCAATACAAAGGGACGAGAAACGAATACTACATACATTACATTTGTACGTCTACGTAGACGTACAAATGTATTATAAAATTCGCGAGATAATCAGCACGTGCCTCGATAACGATTGCGAAGTCAGTTCGGTAGCGTTTATAATGATGGTCGGGGCTATTTTATGTGTACGAGAGCGTTTCGATTTCGAGGCATGGACTGGAAAAACTATACTGCACTTAGAACCCCGACCAAGCGTTTTAATTTACCCAATAGAAAAGCGATCCTTAAACACAAAAACTACCCTATCAATCTTTCAACAAGTTTTCGCGAATACTGTGTAGATGGTGTTGAGTGCAGTTAATCGTTCGGAATATTCTTTAATCCGTATCATTGTATGCGGACGCATTTCGTGTCTCTTTCTCATACAAACGATACCTACTCGAAATCCTATCCCATTATTCCCATTATCAATCGGACGCTTAATTATTTCATTTTCTACTCGAATCACTTCTAATCAATAGTCTCGCATTGGTTGAGGCGGACTTCGCTCCTACTATTCCCTTTTTGAAGATTTTTCAATAATTAAATTATTCCCTGCTCTAAGTAGGTACTCGATATATTCCTTTCTGCAAAATTTTACACGTTTTTTTTCCAGTGCTAATTGCTTGCGATTAATTTTAAAAGAATGTAGATGTGAATAAACCTATATCAACACTGGCGAAAGACAAAAAAAAGCATCGCAGTCGAGACCCCCAAAAGACACATCTAGATCTTTACTAAATGTATATAACTAATTTTAACTTCCTAGATCAATTTGGAGGCGAGTTATACGAGAAACAAACTCGAAAAACTCAAAAAATCAGAAGAGACGACCAAAAAATCACTTTTTTGGGGTTGTGAGGGGATGAAATGGATCTAAAAAGTCGAGACCCACAAAAGGCACATCTGGGACCCCCACTAAATGTACATACCTAATTTCAACTTCCCAGCTCAATTTGGAGGGGAGTTATGTGAGGAACAAACAACAAACTCAAAAAACTCAGAAAATAAGAAAAAACGACCAAAAGCCACTTTTTTAGGGCTGCAAGAGGCTGCAATGAAGCTAAAAAGTCGGAACCCCCAAAAGGCACATTTAAGGTCCCAACTGAATGTACATACCAAATTTCAACTTCTTAACTCAATTTGGTGAGGAGATAGGGGAGGAACAGTCCTTTTTCAAGGTCAAAAAAAGGGAAAAGGCCCATACTCCCCTCCTAATTAACCCAGTAGACCGATTTTTGAATATGTTTTGCAACTTTTAATTTTCTATCAATTGGCTTAGAAAGGGGCAATTTTTGCGTTTTTGACCCCTCGGTACCCCCTCCCTCAAATTTGGGCATAACTGAATTTTGAGCCAAATTTATCTTTACTCATATATATCTGATGCGCCGCCAAACTGAGCCGATTGTCGGAATTGGAACGACTTTAGTGGGTATCGAGCAAAATAAATCATTTTAATGTTCGGGGGAAAAATAAATAAAAATAAATATCTGACATAGCTGCAAATCGTCTTAATGGTCTTCTAGGACCCCAAAACGGATTTTGTTGATATTGTAGTAGTCTGGTATAGAAAACCAGGTTAAAAAATAATTCACAAAACCTAAAGAACTTCAGTTAACAAACCATATAATTAAACTGCCAAAAAGTAATAACAATTATTAAATGAATACAAAATCCCAAACTTGAAAATAAGTTGAATATTATGAATAAAAGAGATGATTCTGATGAGATTAAAATAGAAATCAAAATAAAATTAAAAATTTGAAAAAACAAAAATTTTACAATTTTTTTTCTTTGTTTTACCCAGGTTGTCAGTTATTTCCTTGGATAATGTGGAGCGGTAGGGGGAAGGATCTCAACAATATCCGTTTTGGGTCGTAGAAGACCATTATGACAATTTTTGGCCATGTCAGACATTTATTTTTTTAAGTCTCCCCCCCCCCAAAATAAAAAATCATTTACTCAGCTTGATACGCACCAAAATCAATCAAGTTTGGGGAATAGACTTCGATTGGCGGACCATTTCATATTCTGGAATGGCGATGACCTCGGGTGAAAATTCAGCTGTGCCCAAATTTGGGAGAGAGCGTGCTGAGGAACTAAAATTGCAAAAATTGTTCCTTTTTCAGCAAATCAAAAGACAATAGGAAGTTGTATAACATCCAAAAATCATCCACCTTGTTCAATTAAGAGAGGAGATATGAGGGTTTTTCCTTTCCTGACCTTGAAAAAAAGCTACTTCCTCCCCCCACCTTCCCTTTCAAATTGAAATTTGGTATGTAGACTTGGTAGAGGCCACAGATGTGATTTTTGAAAGTTTTGACTTTTCAGACCTATCGCGTCCCTTTACAGACCAAAAATGTGGTTTTTTGGACAGTTTTTCTTATGTTTTGAGTTTCTTTGTTGCATAACTCTCCTCCAAATTAGGCTAGGAAGTTTAAATTCGGGATGCAAATTCAATATAGGTCCTAGATGTGCCTTTTGGGAATTTCGACTTTTCAGCCACATGGCACCTGCTCGCAACTTGGAAAAAGTTTGTTATTTTGTCGATTTTGCTAATTCTTAGAATTTGTTCCTGGCATACCTTACCCTCACCCCGAATTGGGCCGAAATTTGGTATGTAGATTTAGTATACGTTCTAGATGTGCTTTACGGTAGTGTCGATGTTTCCCTCTCCCCCGCCACCCATACCTTTCAGTTTGGATTGAAAAAGCATCCATGTGAGAATACATTATAAAAGTTTCAAAGTCTTCAAAGCGATGAAAAATGAAGAAAAAATTGAAAACTGCATATATATGGGTATCGCACAAACAAGTTAAACAGAAATAGGTATGGTGAATTACTATTCCACAGTGACAAGTGGATAAAATTATCTGCACACCTATGGTTTGTTAATATTCTCTGATGTTGAATTTGATTTCACTACCAACAATACTGGTTCAAGCCACAGCAATGCAAATTATTGCACGATTGGGAAATCAAGATTGATCCACTTTAACTCGAGTACCCTACTTCAGTTCATTGTTAAAAAAAATGTTCACCATCTCACTAAAAGATACAAAAAAATTGATAATTTTTTATAAAAATTTCATCCCAAACAAATATACCTAATCCTTTCGTGTTCATTTTAAATTTCCAAATGCAGCGACATTTTCTACTTATCATATAGTTGAAATCTGCTTTACAAACGAGGAAAAAATTAAATCTATTTCAGATATAGTAGGCGGGTTAGAAAAAAAAAATGCAAATGCACAAATAAAAGCAACGGTACAATGTTATTCTATGGGACAAAAACGATAGCTAGACAAGAGACCACAAGTACTGGTTGAGGGTGACACACCTTCTATCACAAAATATAGACAAAATTATAACTTCGTGTGCGGTTTCGTTGATAAAAGTTTAGATTATTATCGCAGTAGTTGTTGTTGATGTTGATGTTGTCACAAACGAAAATGAAAGGTACCACAACATTGGATCAAGAAAGAGATAGAGAGAGAGAGAGAGAAAGAGTGCAGAAAAGAACCCAGCAAAGGGTAATGTACCGGAGAGTATATTTGCATGAAATTGTATAGGTACAATAACGATTCAGTTTGGGTGGCGTGGCGAAATATAGCCGCTCTTTACAATTAGAAATTACCGTTAAATGCGTCCATTTGAAGCGCAAATGAGCGGTTTATTACATTACAGGTCGTTTGGTCGCTATTCACGACAACTCGTTAAGGACTCTTTGGTGTCGGACGTCCGAGGACAAACGAAATTATATTTTTCTTGAAACTTCGCTCGTCTCGTCTCGCCTAGGCTAGCCTAGCCTAGCCTCGTGTTAAGAGGGTGTCTTTACATACCATTCGGTTTTAACATTTTACGCTAATGCAGAAACGCCCTCTACACACACATACACCTGCGTCTTTCTTTTTCACTCTGGTTGCTGATACTGTACCAAGTGTATACCAGCGCGGTGGTAGATTCCGCTGTCTCGCACACACCGAACAGAATAAACTAATTATCGAAGACCATTAACGAAAAAGGTGTTATGGGGAAATTAACGAAACGGAATGAAATAAAACGTGGTGCGAATTACATTCGATGTTTATTCTTCTCTAAACGTAGAACGGTGTAAAAATCAAGATTTATACGTTTCGGACATTAATGAAAGATCTTTTCAGATGGCCCCGCAAGACGACTTCGCTACCGACACAAACCGGAGCAATCAAGTCGCCAAAATGCGTAATGTAAACACAATAGAAGACAATAAAACACGCTGTGTACCCGGACACGATAATAAATACACGTACCTAGTACCTCTATGTACAGTGTATATGTATAGTATCTGCGTATCGAGAGAATATAAATGTAGAGAAAACGACGGCATATGGCCAAATGTACCGCTAGTAGTATTGCAGTTAGCGAAATAACGCAAACCCGGAGGTCTCCATCCCTTAAATCGAGTTACACGCACACAATACTGCGTGATACTTATTCCCCGCCAATGTACACATCGTCTACTCCACTATAGTAAGTACAATACAGACAGAATACACACACACACACACACACATACACACATAGACATAAAACACCATACAGTGCACTACCAGTTTGTACGTGTACCACACATACGTACGAAAACAGTAACAGTAGGTCGACCACGTAATTGAGACATATTGGTAATTTTATGAAGTTGAGGCATCGACGAATCGATTTGTTTAATAGAGACTAGACAAATAAATTCTATTGATAAAAGGTCCTGCCTGCCTTTATAGGGACGAATTGTTATTATGTTTTTATTCCCTACGTATGGCTACTGAACCGTACCGCCAACCAATATGTAATCTTGTAATGTAATCAAATAACCTTAGGCTTTTCTGAATTTTCCAAATCTAAACGTATGTAGGTATGTTGTACATGTGGTAGGTATATACCTACTCGGTTCACTTGCCTTATTCGTGCCATGCAGATACCATACGTCGTCCGTGTGTCTTTTTGATAAATTACCCGAAATTTTACCTCGCCACTTTTTCTAAATGTTTATTCAGTTCGTGTATAATGTGATGGATTTTTTCCAACGTGCTACGTACTCGTTTCCTTTTTCTTTTTCCCTGCAATGTTCTTGTTATTGGTTTTTAGAAATAGATTCAACTGTCCAGATGATACGATTTGCCAAATCACAAAAGGTACATGTTGAGATATACCTCTAGTAAATTATAATTTATCGATCAATCTGTGAGCATTAGAAACCTTGATTTTGTTTAGCTTTGAATTTTGTTCCTCTCTCATCAAGGAAGTTAGCTATAGCTAGAAAGTCCATAACATACGCACATTCATAACAGGATTGACACTTCCACCACACAACTAGGTGAAAGACCGGTATGGCAATAAGGGATTAGCGATTCGCTTCAGCACACATCTAGCACCACAGTCAAAAATTCTAAACATCGTACGCGCAATTTCCCGTTCCAAAACCAAAGAACATAAGCCCCTACTCGAGTTTTTAAGGAATACCAAGATGCTGACTGAGCAATCAATACAACTGCGATTCTGAGGGTAAAGTCGGCTATTGATACTAGCGATTCCTAGCCCGCGAAGGGTGTAAATGTAATGCTTTTCTTAAATTTGCAAAGCCAGCACTGTGTACAGTGCTAGTTCTAGCATCAAACGCGAAGTCTGGAGAACAAGGCAGATTTCATCAATATGATGATAAGGCCAACACTCCAAAGGTGATGTAAGCAAAATACGTGGTGGCTCATTCTAGGGGTAGGTCTTCAAGATCACCAATGCAAGCAAATCCCCTTCATCTAAATGAAAATTTGTCAACGGTTTCAAGTTCCTAACCTCTTGACTGCGGGATTAGTGATCCATTACAGCGCAGATATCCAGCACCATAGGCGAAAATGCAAAGTACCATATACGCAATATCCAGTACCAAAACCAAATAGTATAAGCCCATAGTTGAGTGTTTAAGAAATCTGAAATTTTTGACTCAGCATCCAATGCAACTGCAGTTCTGAGGGCGAAGTCTGCTATTGATACCAGCGATTCCCAGCTTCCAGAGGGTGCAAATGTAATACTTTCCTTGAGTCTGTAAAGTCAGCACTGCATACAGCAGTCTCAACTCTAGCATTAAAGATGAAGTTTGGGGAATAAAGCCAATTTCCTCGATAATGATGATGATGATGATGATGATTGGGCCAACGATATTCTATCTAAACTCCAGCTCCATAGATGATGTAAGCAAAATACATGATGGCTCATAACAGTGGTAAGTCTTCAAAATCACTGGTGCAAGCAAATACCCTACATCTAAATGAAGATTTGTCAAAAGTTTTAAGTTATTAACCTCTTGAATGCGAGATTAGTGATCCATTACAGCACAGACATCAAGCACCATAAGCGAAAATACAAAGTACCATATTCGCGATTTCCAGTACCAAAATCAAATAATATAAGCCCCTAGATGGGTGTTTCAGAAATCTCAAATTCCTGACCCAGCATTCAATGCAACTGCGGTTCTGCGGGCAAAGTCTGCTATTGATACCAGCAATTCCCACCTTCCAGAGAGTGCAATTGTAATACTTTCCTTGAGTCTGTAAAACAAACACTGTATACAGTCTCAACTCCAGCATCAAAGGTGAAGTTTAGGGAACAAAGCCAATTTTCTCGATGATGATGGTGATGATGATAGAGCCAACAATATTCCAGCTCAACTCCAGCTTCATAGGGGATGTCAGCAAAGTACATATATATAGTGGCTCATACTAGTGGCAGGTCTTCAAGATCACCAGTACAAATCTCCTGCATTGAGATTAATATTTGTCAACAGTTTCAATTCCTTACTTCTTGATTAAGGGATTAGCAATTCATTACAACAAACATCTAGCACCATAGACAGAAATTCAAAGTACTTACCATTGCGGTCTCCGGCACCAAAGTCAAAAAACTTGGTGTGAAACCAACAAATATTACGCTCATACTCCAGTTTTTAAGGAATCTCAAGGTTCCAACTCAACTAGTGCTACTCCAGTTGTGAGGGCAAAATTGATGATTAGCAGCAACTAAGGATTCTTAGCCCTTCCCCCCTCCCCAAGTGGAAAAATGATACTTTCTTTGAATTTACAAGGGTTGTCCCAAAACAAAAGCACACTTGATCATAAGTTAAATTACAATTATCTTAAAAAAAAGTCACCTCTTTATGTAAACATACTTGCCATAAGCCCCGATGCGATTTGATTCTGGTTAAAATGCCATCTTTGTTGAGTCATCAAATTTCTCAAGTCATTCAACGTCGCAGCTCTTCCAACGATGAAAAACAAACTCTTTTTAGTGGTTCTTCAAGTTTGGAGAAAAATTTCACCAACCACATACGAGGTGCAATGCCATGCAGAATGCAGACTCCATATTCCAACATGTTTGGGTGCAATTTTCGGACTTTACGTCACACTTTTGATCGAATGAAAGTTTTGTAATAGTCAGAGAGGTGAGACTAGTGCTTTGAGGAGCAGTATCTGTTGAACTGTACAATTCTTTCAATGCTAAGTAAACCACTACATTTTTGTCACAATAAATTTCGAATCGAACATATGCAAGATGCTGTATCACACTTACCTGACTGGAAGGAATTTTTGGGCCTTCGTTTACCTTTTCTGGCACAATTGTTCTATGCAAAACCATCAGGATCATTTTTACACCACCACTTTTAAAAAACATCACTGAACAAAATGAAACCAAAATCAAGTGCATGTGATTCATACAACTTAATATATACCCAGTGTGGTATCCATTAGTTTTGGAACACCCTTTGTACAAAGTCAAAACTATGCATTGTCTTAACTCCAGTGCCAAAGACGATTTCATTGTTGATGATAGGCCCAACAAAACCTGCGTTTGACTCCAGCTTCATAGACGATCTCAGTAAAATATATGGTTGCTCGTTGTAACGATAGTTCTACAAGATGGCCAGCTTGAATCTTCTGCATTGATATAAAGATTTACTGTTTGTAATCGCTTTAGTGCTATCTATCAATTACACATGGTGGAAGGAAAGATTCTTTCGCTTTCCCTTGAGCCGCATCTTACCATAAATAGAAATTACCATGGTAATATTCTACGCCGTTTCCATACAGGAATGATGTTATAATAGTTAAAATACATACTCCCAACTCTCCAAATTGCTGATCTTTTTAACCAGCAATTGAGTCAAATTCACTGATTAATTTGAAATAATTTCGAGCAGGTGCCAAGTTGAGCTATGACTTCTAAAAATATAGAAATATCCGGCACACCTGAAAAAAAATTAAAAACTGAATTTATTAAAGTTTTGTAAGGAAAAATGTGAATTTTCAAGGGCTCGAATTTTAAATTTGGCAACAATTTTCTATTTTTCTGAACTCTAGAGATTTTAGATCCATTGGATCCTCTTGACTATACGTGTGGATGGTGGATATTGCCGATTCAGGTGCACAGCTACCATCAAATATGGACTAAATTTTGCTCGGGACACATTCATCATGCTCAATCAAACATATTCTATCATCAATTCTTTGTGTAGAATTGTTAGAAACACGTGTTATTGAATAAATTCCACCCTTTAATCATCATTTAACATTTCACCCCTTCACTTCAACAAATATCCTAATACCAACGTATCAACTAAATATATGTAGCAGTAATAATTTTGAAATAAATGCTCGTTTTTTGGAAATTTTTCACGCTCTTGTGTACTCTTAGCCCGCATATCAGTAAAATATACGAACTTTTTTACCATATCCAGCATAATTTACACGCACCCTTCCCTCATAGAATCAGACATAATACATACGAACGATTACACGGATATGTTTCTCGTATTTTTCGCCAATTACACAGCCGATGTGATGTGAAATTTCATTGTATCAACTTCATACCCTTAGCATGCACCAGGTTGGATTTATATTGTCTTTATACGTACCATTCAAGCAAATATACAGAGGCTGGATAAAGCAACGAGTCTACTACGTGTAATACATTTCCCTGCAAGTTGGCTGAAAAAAAAAATAAAAATAAAAAATAGAAAACCGCACACAATAGCACAATTCGTTTTAAATTAAAACGATCCACGGGCGAGTTTAAAAATGTAAAAATTACATTCGCGTTAACATTTACCATATGACAAATGTAGGTAGTAACTTAGGCGGCTGCTGCTTGTTACTCTTTTTTTTTTTTTATTTATTTTTCGCCGTAAAATTTACAACATAATATAACGCGCCTCTGTAAAAACGAACACGTTACATAACACAAAAACGAATTAAAGTACCCTTCAAAGCAATTTGATTTTATAGTGGAAAATTGCAAATTACAGTTTGTTTATTTACGAAAAGCGTCGCGGAATTGCCCTTATATTGTGTCAAAATAATACAAATGGTTTTGTCGAGTGATAAAGGGATAAAAACAAGAGCGGATGGCAGGTACTACTATACATATAGGCCTAGCAGATAGAGTTAGCGGCAGTTATTTACTGACAGGTATCTCGATGTATTACACTGTCATCGCTTCAAAATACCAAGTGATTCTCAAAATGTCGCATTGGCCGAGGCTGCATATAATACATATTTATTCATACCAGAGTATCTACGTAAATCGGCATCGTCGGCTGTACGATTATATTTTTTTCAATAAATATTCGCCATTTTGAAGCCTTTTTTTTTTTTTTCACTTTTCACCTTACGATTAGCAAAGCGCAACGTTCACCTGTAATGTGAAGAGGTACTGGAAAAGTAAAGAAAAAAAATAATAAGACAAATTTTTTTTAACATTAACAATTCGTGAAATAATACTTTTAATTTTTTTTTTTCAAGTACCATTTACTTTTTTAAAGTGGAAATTCTCAACTACTTTTCTCTTGGAAAATATTTTCTGACACTTGATAGCAATTTAAAAAAATTTCTTGTTCAAGACTTGCTTTAGAAAGACTAGCAAAAATTTTGGCTTAAAAATAGTTTTATGTAGATGAACTAGAAAATCACATGGCAAGGGGCTTCAATGAGAGAACGTGAACTTTCATTCCTCGAGAGCTGCATGAAATTCAAGTTGATCAAATTACATTTATTTGGACACCATAATAAAACTTGGAAAAATTGGGGAGTTTTTTTTTGCTCGAAAATTTATGTACCAAAAGTAAGCGAAAAAATTCTCCATTAAACGAGCCACTTCTTCAAATTCAAACATGGTATTAAATTTTAATCTCGATATACTCATTCGACGATATCGACAACTATAATTTATGAGGGGTATAAAAAAATGTTAATATGATCGAAGAGTATATTTAATTTTGGTAAAAGTACTCGAAGGCAACGTTCCACAGGTTGAATGAAATGTTGAGAACCACGTTTTAAATTTTGCCAATTCAATCACTATACACGCGCGTTGATATGAAAATGCGAAGCTATACCAGAGAGGAAAAGAGTCGCAGAAAAAGCGAGAAAGATAGACAAAAAAAAAAAAAAAAAAAAAAAGAGTTACACAACGGAAGAGTATTACGCATTCATAGTGAAAGCAAAAGCATTCCACGTTGGGGATGCGAACACACAACTTCAAAAGAACGACCGAATCCATTTTTTATCAGTTTCAAAATAGAATATTCTCACAACTCGCGAGCATCGCGTTCGAGTGATGATAGGAGCGAATTTACGTTTTAACGTTTGTCTTCTTTTCGCCCTCTTTACACCTTTTTTTTTTCCTTCTTCTCTTCTTTTTCTGTTAGTTTTATTATTTATTTTATTTATTTAGTATTTTTTTTTTTTCTACTGTTGAAAAAAAACTCGCGTTGAAAAGTTTCTTAGAAACAACAACAACAAAAAAAAAAGTGAGAATATTTCTCACGAATTTTTTCTTCTTTCTTTTTCTTTTATCGAGTTAAAATGATAACGAAGTCGAAGACTATTTTTTTTTTTTTTTTTAATACTACAAAATACGAATGAGCGTGCTTTTTCATTTTTTATTTTTCCTCGATTATGTTTTAGGGAGTTGAATTTTAACTGGCGAGAAGAAGAGTCGAATAATTTATTGAGCAAGGACAAAACTAGAAAAAAAAGGTATTTGTATATTACATAATCGAATCGTTTTTCAAGAATTTCACTTCAATAGTGATGGCAATTTCCAGCTCACTTGTCAGGCTCGTCTGATTTTGTAATTCAAAAAACCTATCTTTAATCGCCAGTTCAGTAGTCGAAGTCGTCTGGTTTTAATATAACTGACAAAAACCGGGTTCACAATGAAATTCTCAGTTCACTAGTTAGGGTCATCCGGTTTTTCGAATATCTGGTTTCAATATAACCGACCAAAACTGGTTTCTACGCGAAATTCTCAGCTCACTGGTCAAGGTTATCTGGTTTTGTAATCCAAAAAACTTATCTTTAATTACCAGTTCAATAGTCAAGGTCGTCTGGTTTTAATATAACTGACAAAAACCAGGTTCACAATGAAATTCTCAGTTCACTAGTCAGGGTCATCCGGTTCTGCAATTCAACTCGAATTTCTGGTTTCAATATAACCGACCAAAACCGGTTTCTACGCGATTTTTCTCAGCTCACTGGTCAAGGTCATCTGGTTTTGTAATCCAAAAAACCTATTTCTGTCGAATTGTGTTTAAGAATTCCAGTTCAATAGTCACGGCAATTCCCGAGCTCACTGGTCAGGCTCGTCTGGTTTTAATATAACTGACAAAAACCGGGTTCACAATGAAATTCCCGGTTCACTAGTCAGGGTCATCCGGTTTTGCAATTCAACTCGAATTTCTGGTTTCAATATAACCGATCAAAACCGGTTTCTACGTGAAATTCTCAGCTCACTGGTCAAGGTTATCTGGTTTTGTAATCCAAAAAACCTGTTCTTGTCGAATTGTTTTAAAAAATTCCAGTTCAATAGTCACGGCAATTCCCGAGCTCACTGGTCAGGCTCGTCTGGTTTTAATATAACTGATAAAAACCGGGTTCACAATGAAATTCCCGGTTCACTAGTCAGGGTCATCCGGTTTTACAATTCAACTCGAATTTTTAGTTTCAATATAACCGATCAAAACCGGTTTCTATGATAAATTCTCAGCTCACTGGTCAAGGTCATCTGGTTTTGTAATCCAAAAAACCTGTTCTTGTCGAATTGTTTTAAAAAATTCCAGTTCAATAGTCACGGCAATTCCCGAGCTCACTGGTCAGGCTCGTCTAGTTTTAATATAACTGACAAAAACCGGGTTCACAATGAAATTCCTGGTTCACTAGTCAGGGTCATCCGGTTTTACAATTCAACTCGAATTTCTAGTTTCAATATAACCGATCAAAACCGGTTTCTATTATAAATTCTCAGCTCACTGGTCAAGGTCATCTGGTTTTGTAATCCAAAAAACCTGTTCTTGTCGAATTGTTTTAAAAAATTCCAGTTCAATAGTCACGGCAATTCCCGAGCTCACTGGTCAGACTCGTCTGGTTTTGTAATTCAAAAAACCTATCTTTATTTAATCGCCAGTTCAATAGTCAAGGTCGACTGGTTTTAATATAACTGACAAAAACCGGTTTCACAATGAAATTCCCAGTTCACTAGTCAGGGTCATCCGGTTTTGCAATTCAACTCGAATTTCTTGTTTCAATATAACCGACCAAAACCGGTTTCTACGCGAAATTCTCAGCTCACTGGTCAAGGTTATCTGGTTTTGTAATTCAAAAAACCTATTCTTGTCGAATTGTTTTTAAGAATTTCAGTTCAACAGTCAAGGTTATCCGGTTTTAATGTAACTGACAAAACTGGGTTTTCTATACAATTCCCAGTTCATTGGTCAAGGTCGTCTGGTTTTGTAATTCAAGAAATAGGTATATACATTATTCGAAGTTGTAATTAGTTTGAAAATCACTGAAACTCATTTTAATGGCCATTCCAGCGTAATATTCATTTTCAAATGAATATAACACACCACTGAATTACTTCATTAATTCTTACCTCTTGAACCGATCGATCTCTAAATGACTCAAACGAAACCAAATTCAAGAAACGTACTATATTGTGCTTAAAAAATCCAAATCCGAAAGACACTTGAAATACCCACCTATATATATTTAAAGAAACGCTGGTATAGTTGTTAAAATTACGTAGTATACGTCTCGAAAAGGCAGCCAGTCCAGATGTGGGGTGCAGAGGCGGCTAAAATGCGTATGCAAATAAAACTCGAGACAGAATGGCAGTTAGTGCCGCATAATTCTTCACGGGGGTAGAACGGAATTTACTCCGTTTAAAAAGGCCCTTATCTCTTTGCTATGCTGTTGAATTAATTGCGGCATCCAGTTGCCTCCGTGTCGTAAGTAACGTCGTTTCTACTTACCCCCTCGTTGCCGACGCGATCCGTTATCGGGACGTAGCGACGCTCCAATTAGGCAATTAATTTATCTACTATTTTATTCGGCTGAGGTAGAGAGAATTCGCCTTCAGACCGGGCAAGGCGTTCGGGGCGCAGTTTAATTTATCGCTTGTTTTCGTCTCCGCGTCGAAAAGTCCCCCTAATTACTTTTTATCGTCCAACTTTCGCCGTCAATTTGGCAACGCTGATTTGTAATTTTCTGTATCCGGTTTTTGTTATTTTACATAATAAAACGTCCTTCGTCGAGGATAAATAGCGTCGCGTTTTCGTCTTGATGAGGCTAAAAATCTACACATCGCGAGATGAAAGTACCTGCAGTTTTTTACCTCGTACTACCCTCTCACACTTTCTTATAGTCTATATCTCTTTTTAAATTATACCTTTATTTTATATCTCACTGGCGTTTAAAATAACAATAGAAGAAACCTTGGCAAGGGTGTCTGTCTATCTATTTTACCATTCTAAACGTTGGCTTGAAAAATAAATGGAAATCCAAAACGAGATGAATTCAAGAAACAAGCGAAGTCTTAAAATCAGTCTCAAATTATGAGTAATTTATTGTTCACTAATTTCAATTTTGTATAAAAATTGCAAATAATAAACAATTGTTCACTTCCATCTCTAAAAAAAAAAAAAAATATTTATAAGGGGAAAACTTTAGTGCTGCAGACATCATCTAGCATGGGATTATCTCATTCCATGAGGCGCACAAAAAAATTTCTTAGTATTCTATCCACGATGATCCCCCTTAATATGACACTCAAATTTCATTAAAAAATGATAAATTTATAAAAAATTTACAATAAACGTTGATTTTTTGTTTTCAAAATAGTGGAAATTTTTTCAAAAGCATCATTGTACAGTGTAACCCCCCCCCCCCCCAGCAGGAAAACCAGTTGTAAAGTTACGGGAAACAAAAATATCTTTGATGCCCAAGTATTTCGTGTTTAAAGGGTAAAGTTATAAGTTATGAGAAAAACTTGTTCAAAATGTCATTTAAAACATAAAAAAGGCATCGCAAAGCCTTGTTTATTTCCTGTTTAGAAGGGAGGGGGAGTGGGGGTCCATGAGGCTCAAAAAGTCAACACCAACAAAAGACACATCTAGAACCAATGCAAAATCTACACACCAAATATCAAATTTTTAGCTCAATTTGAAAGCCAAGGGGTGAGGGGGAGTAAAATACTGGGAACAAACTCCAAAAATAAGAAAAACTGACAAAATAACAACTTTTTCGGGGTTGTGAGAGGGTGCAATAAAGCTGAAAAGTCAAAGGCTCATCTAGGACCCCTACTAAATCTACATATAAAATTAAAACTTCCTAGCTCAATTTGAAGTAGAAATAAGAGAGGAACAACCTTTTTTCAAAGTTAAAAATGGAGAAAAGCCTTATATCTCCCCCTCCCCTAATCGACCTAGGAGGCTAATTTTTGGATATGTAATACAACTTTGGGTTGTCTACCGATTAGCTCAAAAAGGAACGATTTCTGCGATTTTAAACTCTCAGCACCCCCTCTCCTAAATTTGGGCATAATTGAATTTTGACCCGAGGTCATCCCCTCTAGAATATCAAATGGCCCGCCAATCGAAACCTATTCCCCAAATTTGATTGATTTTGGTTTGTATCGAGCTGAGTAAATAATTTTAGTTTCTTGGGGAAAAAATAAATAAAATAAAAATAAATACTCTGCGGTGGCTAAAAATGGTTGGAATAATCGTCTACGACCTCAAAACCGATTTTGTTGATATTCCTCTCCTCGTCCTTCATAGGTCGATAAACCGTAATAGTCTGGTTTTAATTGACAATATGATACAGAAACTCAGGCTAAAAATAGGATAAACTGGAATAAAGTCCTCATGAAGAAAAAAATCGTCCAAAATATCATTTTACAACTCAAGAAAAAAAAAACAAAAAATCTTCAAAAAAACATGCAAAATTTTGAAAACATTGCTCAAAATTTTATCTTATAGCTCAAATTTTTAAAACAGCGAAGAATATTTTAAAAAATGTAAAGCAAAATAAATGTCATTTTAAAACCTAAAAAATACAAAAAAACCAAAGACAAAATTCTACAAAATATGTTTGTGCAAAAAGTGTCGTTAGGAAATTTCAGAAAATCATCTAAAATATTATTTTATATCTAAAAAGTCTGTAAAAAAAATCTTCAAAAAGCGTGCAAAACTTTGAAAAAATCATTCAAAATATTATTTTGTAGCTCAAATATTCAAAAAGCGAGGAATATTTTTAAAAATGTAATGGAAAATATCATTTTACAGTCCAAAAAAATGCGAAGAACCAGAGATAAAATTTTTCAAAATATGTTTGTAAAAAAGACGTTCAAAAATTTGAAAAAATAATTTAAAATATCATTTTACACCTAAAAAATTAATTAAAAAATCTTCAAAAATCGGGCAAAATTTTGAACAATTGTTCAAAATATCATTTCAGAGCAAAAAAAAAAAAAAAACTTCAAAAAACGTGTAAAAACGATGAAAAAACTGTTTAAAATATTATTTCACAGTTGAAAAAAATAAAAATAAATAACCAAAACACAAATTTTCAAAAAAGGAAAAAAAATTTTTAAATATAAAATGTTATTTTACATTTTTAAAACCTGAGAAAAATGTACAAAAAAAGGGGTAAAACGATTGAAAAATCATTAAAATACAATTTTTTAGTTGAAAAAACTTGAAAACCTGAAAAGAAAACTTCGAAAAACATTAATTTCACGTTTTTGGTGTAAAATGATGAAAAAAAAAATCACTCAAAATACAAACCATGTCAAAACTATAACAATTTGAAAAAATCGAATTTTCTCGGGAAAAAATTAATTTTTCAAATGAAAATCTGGGAAGCAAAAAAAAAAACAAATCTAGAGTCAAAAAATCTTTCAAAATTGTATGTCCTAGCAGACTTGTCTTACGGTCATTTGGTCACATTACAATATCATGGGTTCCCAGGCAGGTTTTTTTTCTACCGCTCTGTCATCGGTTTAAAGTAAAACAGTCCGAATAAAACAAGGACAAAAATTTCAAATTATTATCAACTACGAGAGTTCACCAAACATAAGACAAAATTCACGTCACGACTTTCATGACCTCTTGGCTTCCGTTCATAACTTTCATGACCCTGTTAGACACCCTACTCGCGCTAATTTGAAAAAAATACATACTTAATACCACTTGGATTTTTTTTTTCTCGGCGAATTCCAAACTAACAAGTGTACCATACTACATATAGGGTGTTACTTAACATACCTATCGATTATGTCCGGCACCCTGCGACGACGAGCGACGTCTATACTCACTCGACTCATCATCCATCGTTTACAAAGGGTGGTTAAAAATTTCTTACCAATTACACGCAGCAGCTAGTACCGGTACATTTATACGAATATACGGACACCATCTAACCATACACTGTACACCGCACAGCACTGTATCGAAATCAGACCAAAATTAATGAAACAAAAGTGTTATCTTTGAAGGCTAAAATATAAATGATGGGTGTATCGCAGTGGGGTGCAATAAGTACTCTCAACCCTGTTAAGAGTAAATGGAAAGATCTTAAAGCTACCGGGTTCGACATTAAATAGCTTCGGATAAAGAATGGCTTAAGTTATTACATGAGCCGAATTAAATCTCCCTACTTGGTACGTACTACCAATACGTAGATATGGAAAGAGCGCCCTATTAAGGGGGACGCTTCTTTGGCGGTTTGTTTTCTTTTTAGGCGCTCCACTAGATGCACTAGGCTCGCTTATTTACGCACCCATCTGTCTGTTATATACTGGTACGTGCGTAATAATAACCGCAATGCTTATACCACCATATTACGAGTATTATATAATAGTTAAAAAATCACGTTTTCCCAACTCTCTAATATCGTCATCATTTCCATATATTATTATTATGATTATAGGTGGGTCGATGGGCTTTTCAAGTACAATTCTATTAGGTATGGTCATCTGATTGGGCCGATTTTACACTGAGCTTTTAGCCCATTTCGACTATTCCTATATATATACTCGTATGTATGCCCCAATGCCCCAAACTACACGTACTGCTTATACCATATTATACTGTAATGAAAAAAAAAAAAAAAAAATTATTCCTCTAATAAGTATGGTAGATATTTAAGAGAGATTTTTCGTCAAATGATAACCCTTTTTACGCAACTGACGAGTATTTTTTCCCCACCACATATAAAGCTTGTCGGTATAAATTAAGTCAATATTATCAAGATTATTCATCAGCCGCGAGCATCGCAGCATCACCGAAAGCGTAGCCCCTAACACCACGTCGCGCCGCTTCGAGTTACAATTTTATCTTAATCCAATCTGCAATTCGACCATCTATGACGTAATCAACATTATGATTTCGGTCGCGATGCACGAATTAAACAATACTTCTCTATGCCAGGCTATTCCCATTAATGAGTCATTTTCATCACCGATCTTTATACGCATGAAAGTAAAGTAGGGATGACGATATTTGATCAAAATATCGATATTTCAACAATATCGAAAGCGAAGAATATCGATACCACTGATATCGAAATCCGATTATTGGAAAATGTTGCTTTAAGGGGTACATTAAATTTTTTCATTCCGCAGTACTCGATTGAGAATTAATTTTTAGAATATTTCAGGTTCTAGCAGTTTTGGTTAAAGAGCTAAAAATGTTTAAAAAGACCTCAGATTTTCAAAAAAAAAATTCAGATTCTAGTAATTTTACATTTTTACGTTGCAAAAAATTAAAAAAATCTTTTAAATTTAAAATGTCATTTTTACAATTGAAAATCGAAAAAAAATGATTTAAAATGCCATTATACAACTAAAATACGTGACATATTACAAT
>FIZR01026513.1:0-30755 GCA_900060175.1 Ferrisia virgata
GAGCCAAGATCCTCATAGCAAGGTATGGCGTCCTACATCTACTTTGATAGGCCGACCTATCCACACTCACTTTGATCCCTGACCGCAGTGAATGTCTAACAACCTTGTCTCGGCAAGGCTAGGCCACGTGCCAAACGCTTACTCGCTATCCGTCAACCGCATCCCTTGTGAATATGCCACCCTGATCGAAATCCGGTGCGCAGAGGTTCGTGGGACACTAAAGATAACTTTCGCCAGCCGAATGCCAGCATACACCAACACCGACTCTGACAGACCCGGACCTTCTATAAGGTCGGTCTGCGGATGGCACGCCTTACACTGAAATTCCCTAACCCCATAAAAAAAAAAAAAAAACAACAACAGTAAGACCATAGGCTCCCTGGACAGACTGCCTACTCCCTTAATATATACGCGCTCCTTGCAACGATCATCACGCACCTCAGACCACACACCATTCATTCATACCGGTGTGCAAAATACCCTAACATATATATGACCTGCTACTTACAATGTTCGCTTGTAACTGCAACGAACGCCATCAACTGCATCCCTACACCCTTCGGTTAGTGCAGGCCCTGACTTGTGGTCATGGTATCCCAGATGCTGGGGACGCATCGCGCCATTGCCGCAAAAACCTACGGGTCTAACCAATGCGGTGAGGTCTCCTCGGTCACGCAGATACCCGCATTGGCGTGACGCCTAAGTTGGGCTACGCTTCGAGATCACGTGTGCCGATCCGGTTCACGCAAACGCAAAACGTCACCATTACAACTGCAAATTTTACCTACAATTATTCGAATTTTGTTGCTCCAGTGCGTTGGCCCAATCCAATGTAATGTACAATCACTCAATCAACTCAGCCCCTACGTTAATGTCGAATCGTTTCAAAAAATCACTCCAATCGCACTAGAAATGGAAAATGAAAAGAAAGAAAAAAATCATAATTTTCCTAGAAAGGGATTGCACCGTGCCACATAATTATATATACCATTTCCAGTATTTCAGTATTTTCGTTTGTACCGCGATATTCGATAATAATATTCTATAAGCTGAAATAAAAATTCCCTTCCCAATGCTGAAATTAATGAAAATCCTGTACCATTTGAAAGGTGATTTCATTCACAAACCACATAATGTACATAATATATTGTTCCACCAGTGGCGTGGACTAGATATTCGTCTACTCAATTTATAAACCTGAAATTGATCCTGTAAATGGAAAACTGAAACCGAATCAAAAGGAATGAATGTAAGTAAACGTTGAATATTGCTTGCGCTTTTAAAAATATGCTGAAATGGAAGGACAGTTGAAAAAGTGGTAGAATACAGGAGGAAGCATTGAAATGTATTGTACGTCTTCAATAGTCATATTTCCGAAATGCAAACAAAAAAAAAAAGAAACCCTACAAAAAGCTGCACCTTGTGCCTGGCATGCAGATAACTTCTGCAACACGTTATCGTCTATTTGATCAACAGGCACGACCAATGGAAATGGGAAATACACGCACATAAAACCTATACGGGTATTAAATACCTCCAGTACAACAGGTACATACAATGATCGTACGGCCATTACCCAAAAATGCAAAGATGACGAAATTGCAAATTACCTCAGAAGCAACAGACCATCACAGCTTTAAAGGCAAGATACACAAGTGAACACAATAAAATGGTGCATCAAAGTGCTGTCGAGGTCGCTCTAATTATCGTAATTTTTTTTGTCGACCTGATCAACGTCATAATTGTTTTTATGATAGGCGTGATTTTAGTAATCAGCTTTCAAATGGTTACAATTAAGAATTCAAAAGGTGAAAATTTTCGTTTATGGCATGAACGTTTCGGCCATGCAGATTTTGAAACTTTACAAAAGCTTGAAAAGAAAGAAGCTGTTTTTGGTCTTGATAAATTTACGAAAAATTATGATCCGATTGATAAATGTGATATTTGTATTTTCTCCAAGTAGTGTAAATTTTCTAATACAAAGAAAAATGAAAATCGATCGGAGACCTCTTCAATTAGTTCACACAGATTTAGTTTGTGTTGATGGGAAAAGTGTAGGTATTCATGGTGAAAGGTACATTCTTACTTTGATTGACTATTTTACTGGTTTCAAAGCTGCCTATTGTATTAAAAATAAGTCTGATGTTTTAAAAATATTCAAGGAATTTGTCGCCTATGTTGGATCGTATTTCTAATTATAAAGTAGGTTCCATTCAATGTGATAATGGAGCTGAATATGTCAACGATGAATTTAAGAAATTTTGTTCAAATCGAAATATTCATAAGGCACACGTTGACTCTTATACACCTAAATTGAAATAATCGAACTATTGTTGATAGGGCTACAGCTGTGTTTATTCAGTCGAAATTAGGCATTCATTTTTGGCCATTTCCTGTAGAAGCGACTTGCTTTGTATTAAATAGATCGTTGGTAGGTAACAGCTGTTACTCCTATTGAAAAGCTGACTGGAAAGAAGTCATGTTATTAGAATGAGAGTTTTTGGTTCTATTTCCTATAAATTTACTCCTAAGCAATATCGAGGTAAATTTCAAGAGAAAAGTGAGAAATGTATCATGGCAGGATATTCGGCTACAGGCTATGGCTCTGGATTCCTAATAAAGGGAAAGTTTTCTATGCTCAGAACGTAATTTTTAATGAGAGAAAAACTATAGCTGATTGGAGATCTGAAGATTGTCGAAGAGAAAGTGAAAAGTTTTTTAAGTAATCAATGAGCAAGCTCAAGTTCAGTTTGAGGAAGGTTTAGTGAGGGAATCTGAAATTTTGCAGTCTGAAATTCGTGAACAGGAAGTTGTATGTGAGAATAGGCAAATTGAAGTAGGTAACTAGGTAGAAAATAGGTCGAAATCGAGTAGAGTGAAAGTTCAGCCAAAATACTTTGATAATTATGTTGTTAGTAGTTATATGGCAAGTGTAGGAGTTCAATGTCCGCAGACCTATCCTGAGGCGATTACTAGTGAGGATTCTGAAGAATGGCTTACGGCAATGAATAATGAGTATAATTCGATGTTAGAAATTGATGCCTGGGATGTTGTCGATGTTGGGGGAGGCTCAAAATGGTGAAAGGGTGGCGTCTGGTTGGATTTTTACTATCAAGGAGAAAAATGGAGAACGAATATATAAAACTAGGTTAGTGGAGAGGGGTAATATGCTAGATGAACAAGGTGATGCATTTTCTCCTGTAGCAAAGGCTACAACTTTTCGAACTTTGATATCTATTCCAAATGCTTGTGGAATGAAGGTTAGATTTTTCGATATTGCTACTGCCTGTCTGAACTTTCAATTAGACAAGTCTAGGAGGATTTATATGACGATGCCGCAGGGTTTTAAGCAGACTGGAAAAATTTGGAGACTGAATAAATATATTTATGGCTTGCAGAAAAGTTCAAAAGAGTGGAATTCTTGTCTTCACGAAATTTTGTCATCTATGGGTTTTGTTAGGTCAAAATATGATCAGTGTCTGTATATAAAAGTCGAAAATGGTAAACGAATTTATGTATTAATTTATGCTGACGATTTTTTCGTAGTTGCTGATTGTGAAGAAGAGTCACAGGTGTTCAAGTCTGCAATAAGTAATCGATTTAAAATCACTCGTCTCTCTGGGTCTAGGTTTTTAGGTGTCAATATTGAGTGGAGTAAAGGTGCAGTTTCATTGTCTCAATCTTCGTATATTAAAAACGTCTTGAAAAAATTTAGAACGACAGATTGTAAGCCTAGGAGAACGTCTATGGAAGTTGGGTTGTCGATATTGTAGAAAAAACTGAAACTGAGAAACCATTTCGAGAATTGATAGGATGCCTTAGTTATATCGCCAACATGACTAGACCAGATATATTATTTGCGGTAAATTTTTCAAGTCAATTTCAAAACACACCAACAGAAGAAGTGTATAGTTATGCAAATCGAGTGCTCAGATACTTATGTGGGACTATTGATTCGAAATTAGTGTATGGTCAAGTTAAAAATTCGAGTTCAGGCGTATGTTGGCTATGCAGATGCAGATTTTGGAAGTGATATTGACAGAAAATCTCGTTCTGGCTATTTATTTATGGTGGGAAGAGAAGTCAAAAATGGGCAAATTTTGAATGGGGACGTTTTGTCTAGGTCTTCGATAAAACAAAAGACAGTATCACTGTCCTCGAGTGGGTCTGAATATATTTCATTGTCAAATGCTGCGATTGAGGGAATTTGGCTAGCAAATTTAGCCAGGGACTTAGGAGTTAAAACTGATGTTGTCAAATTTTTCGAAGATAATGAAAACGCCATAGTTTACTCGTATAATCAAGATAATAACCGAAGATCAAAACACATTGACATTAAGTATCGTTTCATTAATGATGAGATTGAAAAAGGTAATATTTCGGTAAATTACGTTTCCTCGAAAGAACAGATAGCTGACATCCTTACTAAAAAACGTAGAGAAATATTAATGTGTCTTGATAGTCGAGGTAAAATATGTATTGGTGCGAGAGCTTATCTCACCTCTTATCGATTCTATCTATCATGGTACCCAGTTTTGCTCTCTCGCTTTTCGTGAGCACATATTCATTACACTGTTGTACGTTTGATGTGTTGTTTCTTTAAGTTAGGCACAAGCCTTAATAGTAATACATTATGATGACCTGAAAAAATTCAGGACATGCTCTTAAGAAAACGAATTTGCAGAACTTAATCAATCTGCGTGCTATATAACCCAGTCAATACGCGAAAGTTGTGTACGGTATCATTACATAAAATGATTTAAAACCAGAAAAAAATATGCAAATATGCCATCAGGAGCCGATATACGTGGAAAAATTATCAATTCTAGCACAATATACTCTTGTATGTTTTCCTAAAACTGTGATGATGTGAAATGACATGATGGTATAGTGCGGTGGAATTTTTCAGATTTCTATGCAAAATCAGCACCCAATATTATCACTTATTGCAAGAGGTACTTGATATTCAATTTGATATCGCACATGGCAACCATGAATCGAAAAATGATGAAATCTTAAATCATTAAATATACTAAATATCTGACATGAGTGATCGAACATTCAGGTATTTCCACTTACCTTTACATACTCAAAACTCGGGCACTGCAAAATTGGAAGGATCAATTGATGGATTTTTCTTTTGCAACATTCCTGGATACCTAATGGACAAATAAAGAAAACAAACACCTGTCAATTTGTTGGCAAACATACATATTTATAAAAAATAACCTAATTTGTAGGTACGCCTGAATTACAATTATCAGAGTAGAGTGAAAAAAATAACATACTCTCTTTATTCAATAAATCGTAAAAATATTATCCTTTCTTGTGCCAAATTTTCATAATTAGGGGTTTTAAAATAATTTTTCAAGTTGGCTGCATGCGATGTGAAATAAATCCGAGCGCTCATCTGACGCAATAGGCCGCCTACTCGCATCTTTATAAAAAATTAAGATAATGTTGATTTTTACTTTTTGTAACTTTTCAACCCCCTTTCCCTTCCCCGGTTATGGGACTAAATGTGGTCTTCAATCACAGCAAAAAAAGGCTGGGTAGATGCAGAAGCTTAAACCGCATCCTTCCAGATCTGTGACTGAGATCCTACATCATTATTAAAGGGCTGTATATGATGAAAACAAATTTTTTTCAAAAATCACCCGACTTTGAGCTCTCTACATTTTGCAACCGTAATAAATTCATTATGCCTGAAAATAAGAACGGAAACTTCATTTATAATTTTCAAATAATAAATTCTGTTCGGGTATAATGGATAAAATTCAAAAACAGTGAATTCATGTACATGTTGAATTGGTTTTTCCTACGTAAGAAGAAGAACATACATATTTTCAGTTTAAAACTCATATCTTGAACCAAAAAGAAAAAAAAATATTCGAATTCTTTTTAATACATTCAACTTTACTTGTTTAGCACTCCAATTGATGAGTTAAATAAGAGGTTTAAATATTTCACATCTTACCCAGACCACCATGTATAATATTACGAATTAATTATACAGGGTGGTTCAGATAAGATATTCAATACTGAAACCATAAATTTTACTCACCGAACAGTGAAATTTCCATACGGAAAAAATTTGGAAAACCCATTCTCAATGAAATATAGGTGATTAAAATTTGCTTGCAAATTTATTCAGCTACAAACCAGAGAGGGTGATTGAAATTTTCTAAATCTGATGGGGAAAACCATTCGAGGTTGCAAGAGTGAGAAATCTCGGCATAGAGAATGGTATAATGGTGTTATCAGAGATGAGTACATATGAATATGTCAGGAAAGTGAAGAGATGTAAGAATATTTATGAAATGTTATATAGTACTTTGAGCATAGCGAGAGCGAAAACTTTAGGAAGTAAAAATTATAATAACGCGAAAATTGAAAATTCACTGAAAATTTTTTTATAATTTGTGCTGAAAATTTTGGACAGAACTCATTTCACAAGTTTTTATGACTCTCGGCTTCATTCATGACTTTCATTACCTGGTAGATATCCTGCACAACAAAATGACTTTATTTAGACAGAGCGTCTCTTACCCCCACCCCGAATTTAATTCAAGGGTGGGAGTACCTCTTTGAAATTAGTATTATTGATAAAAACTTGCAGAACCGTCTACAGACATCTTTATGTACAAAAAAGAAGGAAAAAAAAACAAGATGAATAAAATCCTGATGAAGGAGCGGGTATTGAGAGCACAAGAATGGTTTTAAAAAATAGCCTCCTATCCAAATCAACTCATTTTATTACTTTACATCTTTCTATCTGACATGGATGTGTCCAGTGGGTGGAAGAATGTTCAAGGAAAATAGTACTCTTCTGAAATTAATGTCTCGTTTTTTTAACATCTTTCAAACAATACATTCCACTAATCACCATTATTTTTTTCAAAATTCTGTTAAAGAAATTTTCATCATAACAAAAAATGTTCAGTACTATTTGGGCAGCAATTTAGCTCCAAACAAATTGAAATACGATGATTGAACCCGACCTAAGGAGTTTGGGAAGAAAAGGGATTGTTTCTGAAAGAGAGTAAGCCCTAAAAATCAAAAAATAATCTCCAAAAGCGACACGTCAGTACAAAAAGTATTGAATATTGAAAGCATCTTTTTATTATTTTTTATGTGAATTTTGAAATTTTAAACCAAATGGGGGATGATGGGCAACGGTTAAGTTGGAGACCTGCAATTTTTACTACGTTCGTTAGATATCATTTCACAATTCACTAGTACCCTCTAACTTTCGAAAAAAAAAAAAACCTAAAATTGAAACCCTTCACTTACTGCCAGAATATTAAATTCTGCGTTTGGAGTGGTGACTCACTTCAAAATTTTGCAAAAAACGTGAAAAACACGAATTTGAAGTTGATTTTTTTATTCAAGAGGTTTTGTAGAGTGACTATGAGCACCTTTTTGGTACATGTTATTTCAGTTTTCCATATTTTTAAAAATTCACAAAACATCTATAAATAGACGGAAACAATCAAAATTGGGATACAGGGGTTTTCTGATGTGCTGTTTTCATTTATGGTGGCTTTGTTTAATTTTAACGCAATTTCGATGAACAAAATTTCAAAATATCAATTTTTCTTTTTTTTTTTTTGGTAATTTTTGACATGACCCACCATTTATAACACAAAAATGAGTATTTTGGCAGAAAGTACCCATACAAGGACATATTTGAGAAAAAAAATTCATGTGCCTCTTTCGGTTTTAGCGCAATATAAAGGTTTAAAAATGTATTTTCTTCATTTCTCCCCATCTATTGGGTAAAAAATTTTGAAAAAATTCCAGTACATAACCCCCTCTTGCTCCTACACATTGCGGTTAGTTTCGATTTTCTAGCTAAAACATACCTTCAAGACGATTATTAATACGAAATATATGCTTGCTCGCTAAAGAAGTGGAGAGGCAATTCTTTTGTTCAAAATTTTTTTGGAGGTCCTGAACAATGTTCCATAATGTTTATTACCGGAGGACAGGACCTTTTTCACAATATATCATTCGGTATTCTTGAAAAAATTCAAAGGCCAAAAAAATGTCAATTCTTACAAAGGGAGAAATTGACAAAAGAAAACTTAGAATTGCTCCTGCTACACACCACAGGAGCTACATAAAATTTTTTTCATCAATGCATAAGTTTGGACGAGTACAAATGTTGGAAATTTTTTTTCAATTTTTTGCGGAATTTAAGCTGTTTTTAAAATTAAAAAAATACTCGAAACTGCGTTTTTCTTTAATTTTAGCCACTATACGCTAATAACGAATATTCAGGGTGAAATTTTCTACCAGATAACGTCGTTAAAATTTTGGCCAAAGAACATGGGTGGGGGGGGAGTACTGGGTCAAAAACCGAAAGCCGAACGGGAACGAGAGGTATGAACACACAATAAGCCCGGATTCGTATTTAACATGTCTGAATTAATCGAAAAGCACTTCTTTCTTAATTTTTTGACCCACTTTTGGCATAAAAAAAATTGCAATTCTGTTCAAAAAAAGTCAATTTTATTAAAGTAAAGGGGCAATTTGCACAGTAATACCAAAAAACAACTTATACAGAGATAGTTTTGTAATTTGGCATATTTACCATACTTAAGTGTCGATACAAAATCGCAGGAAAGTAGCACCGAATTTTGGTGACTTCGTTTTGGGGCAATACCTTGGTTGGTGATGTTGATGTCATTTACGCATAAGTTAAATCCTATGAATACGGTAATGGAGTCAGATTCACACTTTAACCTCAATTAATATCTTGTTTTAGTACAGTACAGACCTACCACCAAATTTTTCATAAAAAAATTAATTTTTACACCTGTGAAAATACCCGAAATAAGCTATTAATTGTGAATTTGATTTCATTGCCGTATTTCGAGGGTTCGATTCATGTTAAAACGACACCAACATCATCAACCTTGGTAATACACTAAATTTTGGAGAAGAAGGAGCCCCTATAGCAGGTCGTAAAATTTTGAGGCTACTTTCTAACGACTTTATATCGATACATATAATAAACATACACCAAATTTCAACTTGAAATTAACTTTTTTTGCACAAATTTGAAATTTTAAGTACATCAAAAGTGGGTCAAAAAATTAGGTAAGGAATGCTTTTTGATTAATTCAAACACGCGCGATACGAATGTTTCACCCTTTTACCCTTTCTACCCGCGCATACCCCACAACCCTGCAAATATATTCTTCAAACAAAATTTTAATGGCGTAATCTGACATAAAATTTCACGCTATATAACTTTACCTCCATCCATTATTAGCGTACTAGTCATTATTTCTGAGAAAAACGCATTTTCGAACATTTTCTGAGTTTTAGAGAACGGCTCAAATCTAAAAAAATAAATTGAAAAAATGTCAGAAAGTTGTACTCGTGCGAACACATACTTAAGAGTAAAAACTTTCACGCACCTACTACAGCTCGCTGCCAAGTACTCGAAATTTCATTTTGTCAATTTTTCCCACCGCAAGGAAAAATATTGAAAAAATTCACGATGATAAACCCATCGTCACTTTAATTATTTGAATTAAAATAATTCTCCAGATACACACGCAAATACAGAACTTTTTCCTAAAAAGTTTTATAATATTTTGAGCGGGGGGGGGGGTTGAGGAAATTATTCATGCCGTAATTTTTTTTGGCAATATCCAATAATGTTTTGTAAAAATTTTTAAAAACGGGTAGTGTGAGGTTAGTTCTTTAATAAAGAATTTCAGTATCGTTAAAATCAAATAAAAAAAATAAAAAAAATCGGTAATTATTTAATTAAGTGGGTACAGCTTAGGATGTTATTCTATGTGTTTTTTTTAGATCCTGTTTTGTTTCACCAATGTAACTAAAATTAGACTAAAATCATTATTTTCTTTTGCATACTAAAAGATTCAAGATCTTTATCAACGATTTCCATAAATAGTCCTTTAAATGATAAAATTACATAAAAAACCCTTTTTAAAAAAATCCTACATCCAGCATACATAAGAGAAATAATCAAATTATTTGATAGTTTTATAATGAATTATTTGAAGAACAAAAAATCAATAAAAAGTGGAAAGACTCGTCAACTACTAATAACAACAAAATCGATACTTCACTCAAAACTAATGAAAATTGATCTAAAAATTGCTAATTTCTCAACAATGAAATTACTGTCGTCTTCGATTTGGATTCTCTATTCATATCTATCCCCCTAAAAAAAACTTACAAATTTTTATGCACAAAAAATAGCCTGGAATGAAAAATTTTACTTCTCTTAATAAAAATAATTTTGAAGAACTTCTGATAGGTAATTAGATTTCTCCAATTAAGGTCACATTTTTTCATCAATGAAATCAAAAATAAAGTATTAGAAAAATATATGTTGATGATTTTTTATGCATAATTTAGAAAAAATCAAACGAATGAAATTTCAATTTTTTTGAATAGTTACAACAATCGTATTAATTCCGCCTTCAAAAAAAAAAAAGATGAAATTAATTTTTTATATGAAACCTTCAAGTATAAAAAAAGAGATGGAAAATTATCTTGCAACCATATTACGTAAAATGAAGAAACTCATCATAATCAAATTATAAATTTTTTTTCTTTTCAATCTAAAAAAATTCTAAATCAATACGGTAGTAAATTAATTATACCATGCGACAGTTAAAGTAATCCGTATAGTAGGGCCTTAATTATAGAAAAAAAAAAGACTTTCGTTTACAATTCAAGTTATGTTAAAAGCAATCCCATCATTCATTCCCTCTTCCTCTTTTTCCCGGGGTTCACCCTATTTCTACGCTTGTATTCTACAATCTAGTGCTCCCACAAATAATTTTTAGCAATAAAATTTGTTCTTGAATATCAGATCTACAATTTCGTTTATTATCAAAATCTATTTTGAAACTACGCTTCTCCTATGAACTCGAAAAATGATATGTTCTAAAAAAACATCGAAATCGTCTTTATCCCATTTCCGACAAAGAGTTTTCAAGATTGGCTGAAATTTATAATGACAAAAATTATTCAGGATTGAACTCCGTTTCAACAGAGTTAAGTATAAATAACGATCACCTTGTTTCCCAGCACCATGATCAGTTGACCACTACACTTCCCCCTCCCCCTCCCACCGGTAAGAAAACTACGAAAATCTACTGAAATACGTCTTATTTAAATCAATATCAACGGTTCTTAACAAAATTTAGTTCGAAGCACTTACATTTATTATAATAAATTTTGAAAATTGGTTTCAAAAAACATCAAAACCATATTGTTTACATCTTCAATAAAAAGTTTTGGAGATGTAGAATTTATACAATAATAAACAGGATTCAGAATTAAATTCAGCATGCACTGTTTGTCTTGAGGCGGTGGGAGGGGGAGGTGAGTGGTCTGCTGGTCATGATACTGAGGGACAGGGTGGTCGTTATGTAGCTATGCAGAAAAATGAGATTTAATTCTGATGAATACTTTTAGTGATTATAAATTTTACTTCATCTTTGAAAATTTTCGTCAGAAATGTGATAAACATAATTTTGATATTTTATCAAAATCAAAACTCATCTACCTATGCATATTATATTCAGAGTTTGAGAGAGAAGGGTTACCTACTCCAAAATACATGTGGATAAGAAATAAAATTTTACATCTGATGTTCATCAACAATTTTTAATGTTGAAATTTCAATGTGATAGCAATAAGTAGAGATGATACAAGCGTTTAAAATATTCGGGCGAGGGAGGGGGGTAAACCTTGTAAACAAGAAGAGGGGTTTATGGCTTTATTTGTTCTAGTGTCTAGAAGAAAAATGAATGCATGAAAATATTTTTCAACGACAAAATCGAGCGAATATACAATTGAAACCCTACTAATAATTCAAAAAAGAAACCAACAATTCATTAGAAAAAAACTTAAGAACCATTACGATGAAAAATTGACCAAACCGATCTTCGAAATTGACAAAAAAATTTAGGTTAATACATGGCAAAAAAAAATTTCCTCTAATAATTCATGTTATAAAATTGAAAACAGAAAAATTAATCAAAATATTAGATCCCAAGTAATGATTTTTAACAAAAGTAAAAGCAAAAATAATTCCTATTTGAATAACAGCAATTTCATGTGTGAAATCGATTATAACTGTAATCTTGATTATATTTGTGAAAGAAAACGGTACAGTTCACCTCCAAAGCCGTAGTAAAAAATTTAAATTTAGCTAAAAACTATACAAATAACCATCATTCCAATTTTAACAAAACCAAAATACTCGATTATGAAAAGACAGTACAGCTTTGGCCATACATACTCAATTAAATAATCGGGGATTTCACTTTAACAATACTGAAATCTTTGGTTACGAAACTGATACCAAAAGAAAAAAAAGAAAGTTCGTAGAAATGGCGCACATCTGTAAAATAAAACTTGTAATTTCAAACGTGACGCAGAAAATTTAACCAAAATTAAGGGACAATTTACTGTAAATTGTTGGTAATGTTTCTCATTCTTTGTTTATTCACGTAGTGTTCAAATTAAAATTTCTGGGCTTACTACTAAACATAAAAAAAAAACCTACAGGAAGTGAATAATAAAATGAAAGAAAATAAGTTTTTCTTTCATTACTGCCACTATAGTTGTTCATATCATATTGAAAAATTTTGAATCATATGTACAATTGTACACGTAACTGAATATTACACTTCTACAGCTAGGTTATCTATATACTTTCACTCCATGCTCTATCAATTGTCAACTTACTGTTTCAGTCGCTTCTTCTTCTTCACTTTTTCCAAATTTTTCGACTGAAAACTGTTTCAAATTAAGCCGTCCTGTATAATGGGTCAACAATAAATCTTCCTGGTCGGTGTTTGGATTATATTACAAATATAGATGGCACAGCGTACAATAATATATCGGTAGTCGTTTGATAAATTCCGCTCCTATGATGACTGTATACAATTACACATTCGAAATTAATAAACGACGATGATATAGGTACGATACAATATCCTCTACAAACTCAACGCGAAACAAAGCAACAGTAAAAAATCGAGCTTACCAATAACTTTAGATAATTTTTTTCTTTTTCACAGAAGCAGTTTTAGAATTAGTTTCGGTATCGTTGACGGCGCTATTGGTAATATAGGCGGCCATTTTGTTAGACGAATCTTCATCAGCGCAGCCATCTGAATACAGTACCATGAAGTTATTTTCTTTGTTGTTCTCTGTTATCGTCGCCATCTTTCACATTGACTCCTTTATTTTCTAAAAACCTTTTTCGCTGCGTAAATAAAATAAAACGCGGAGTGAAGCAAACAATCGACCTAAATATACTGGATACACTTTTCAAACAAATTCAGCAGCTTACTCACTTCAATATGATTCAAAATATATAATAATGGTATTCATACAGAATAGGAGTTGCGAACGATATATGACACACTGAACATTTTGGATTCAAAAATTCGTCAAACATTCTGAACGAACATGAATTAAATCGAGAAACAAAAACAAAATGAGAAACGTATTAGTATACCGACGATAGTTATATTTGATTTTTGAAAACTGAACCAACATACGGTAATACTTACGTTATGGTGTTCCGAAGTAAAACGTTCCTGCTTCGATTGTTTGTAATTTAATTTACATAATCTGCAATACAAAGTTTTAGCGTAATCATCATCTTGATCATCAATAACACGCTGCTGATTCCGTTGTTTGATTCGTATCATAATTTTTGCTTCAAATCGTTCAACAAAGATTCCACCCATGCTTTATGCCTATACGAAGTAAATAACACTTTCATAAAAGTAGGTTCACATTTCACACATGTATGTTCATAAGATTAATCATTTCTAATTCGATTTAACACGCGTGTTGAGTGTAATCAAAATATAAATCACATCATAAGAGCAATATACTCAAACACTTTATTACGTTAAATAAATATCACGTAAAAAATCCAACCTTCTATGTCAGACACCTGATGGAGCCAACCACAGATAGACAATTTACACGAATGAAGCAATATACTTACTGCAATACTCCGACGACTAAACAAGATCTTGATCACAAAGCTGGAACTTTCACGATTTTACATCACCAAATTCCATTTAGGTAGTTTGCCTTACACGTGAATAAAAATACGAATATATCATGCTTATGGCTTAGTCGCTAAATATCCAATTAATTTTTCAGCTAAAACAATCCTGTAAATTGAAAACTAAAGTTAAGCACAAGAGAACTGGTAAAACAGACAGACGATCACGCGGGCGATAAAAAACTTCAAATCAAGAGTATTTTCCTAATGGTAATGTTTCTACGCGAAAACAGAATTTAAAATTCAAGTATACACAATACACGAAAAACCCAGCGATACGTGATTCATGATACGCAATAGAGCAACTAGAATAGAAGACTCATACTGTATAGGGTATACAATGTTCTTGAGTGGTGGGGTGATAGATAATTTCATAATGAAACATGAATAGTACAAAAGGCTACCTTTCCAGATATCAACATTCAAAAATTACGGAAATCGACAGCAGGTATAAGCGTGCTCGAGCGAAATTACGAATAAATAAATTCAACTGTCACAGATGCATTAATCAAAGCTGTATCGTAAAAATAACAAATGTTAAGATTTTGGTTTTAAATTTTTGGTGAATGCATGAAAGCTATAACGAATTTTCTACTTTTTCATCAGTCAGGGGGAAGGGGAATGAACTCGTGAAACCGTTGTATAAATATACGCCACATACGATACGACAGAAAACTACGTTTGGTCCATTTAAACGTAACTAGAAATACGAAAACCTAACCGTCATGCGAGAATGCTTGAAATCGCAATATAGGCCTAACGTTAATTTCGAAGCTGAAGTACTATTTTGTAACGATGGAAAAACTAAGTTACGCTGAGAGAAGTCTTCACGAGGATTTTAAAAAGTTGGCGTGAAATATAAAAGTAATCAACACAGATGACAATGAATTCCTAAACTGCAGATAAATATGGGTTCAATAATCAAACGAAAAAATTCTTGACGCTATAATGTATCTCATGTGGTTTAAAAATACTGGCATTATTCCGCCGATTTGTAAAAATATAAATACAAGTAAAATACATACCCGTACAATGTACAAAGTCTTCAAAAAAGAACAATCACTAGTGAAAGAAAATAATTCAACATAAAGTTAAATTAAATTCTTTAATTCTTTTCAAATTACGTAAAAAAAAAGGCACGCAGACCAAATTTCGTACTCGCATACAAAAATATGGCTGACCGACGCTACGAAAATTGGAATTAGGAACTTCGAAATTCTGAGTTCCAACCGATGTTCTTTTCACATGTAACACATAAAAGCGAGGTTCGGCTCATCGATGAGTTTTATTTTCGAGTGTACGTATCGGCTTCGAGATGATATTATAATTGCATTATTTATTGATATATTACTATACATTCATTAAATTCTTGCACAAATACGCTCAAACATGTCCAAAATTATTATTTTCATACGAATTTATTACAGTATTACTATTTATTTGTAAAAAATAATTAAACTCCAAAAACAAAAATTACGTTAGGGGTTAGGCCTACTTGCAGGACTGTTATTTACTTTCCATATCCTACCAAGGTCAAGAGTGTCATCACTGTCATAGGCCTATTCTGAGTACATGATGCTGTATATAGATGAAAATAACGTTCTTACATCGGACGTTTTCGGATAACTTCGCGTATACTCGTTCAACATGAAATCCGGATTTGTGAGAAAATGTGAAGTAAAAAGTAGCTTCGACGATTTGGTCATTTTATAAATTTAAATGCTATTAATTGTGTAAATATTTCAGATTTGTAACCTTTTCTTTCCTTTTTAAACTTATTTTATCCAAAACGGTAAGTAATTAATTTGTTCTTCACACCCCAAAACCTAAATTGGCCAACATAACATTATCGATAGGCCGTTGGCTAACTCTTGACAGAATTAATTTTTCTACCCGGTAACGTTATCAGTTTATTACAACTCCATTTTATATTTCACTGCCAATAGCTACTTGTTGAACATTTACTCGAGGGAGGATCAGGTACTTTGTCGTCGATAAACATGAATACGATACCGTTCGACCTAATTCAACTTTTAGCAACGGATACGAATAAATTTGTTAAAGAGTACCTCCAATTACCGCCACTTCCTTATGGTAAAACTATCAAGATTGATAAAATTGCATGCTTCAATTATAATCCGTTCATAAGTAAAGAAGAAGGACGTCTGACCTATTATCCGTTCACCGTTCAATGCCCTGAAGAATTTCCCAAGTGTAGAGATCCCGAAAAAGAGTATGAAGACACCGATCAAGTCACACCTGTTGTAATCATTTCAGGAGATTTGAAATATCGAGTTAAACAATTACTATGGATTGCTCTGAGAGATGTAAGTAGTAAAATCCAAATGAAACAGAATATGCTACAAAGAAAACTTCTGCCTATCGAAGTATTTATAGATAACAAAGACCAATTCATGGTGAAATTATTAAACTTAGCTATGGGTTGATTTCAACTTCAGTGCATTTCTCATTTATCTAATAAATAAATACGGTTGTGCTTTGTAATTGTAGCTTGTATCAGTATCATTTTTAATTAATTGTAATGTACATATTAATGATTGTAATTTTCAACTTCATTTACAAACACCTGTGTGCATATGCATTCTTTGTGTTTTGTAATTTGTATCACGATATTATTCATTAAAATTTTTTTACTTTTTTATTTTACTGAACTTACCAAATGGTTTTCTATGATCAGCAATATCAGCATTAATTTTTCGACACTATACTGTCAAGAGTATCGCTTATAAAATGAAATTTCAATGTAGAAAAGATTCGTGATCTTACAATTCATTTTTCCCGGGTCACAACACTTGAGACTTCCATCTTCGATAGTGTATCTCACATACAATAACATCAGAAATAAAGTAAATGTAAATGAAATAAATACTTTATTCACGACACCGATAAATACTTGGATTTATTACATGGATATAATAATATCAAATGAACTGCCAATACACACTGGGACTCCGACGTTATAAAACATTATCATTCAATCAAACAATGGGATACGAGAGGTTTTTCGTATTGAAAACAATACATTACTTCTAAATACGATACGCAAGCGTAAAGTTGACTTAACATTAAAATTCTAAAAGAGTACGTATAAAAAAGCTTATAAGAGAAAGGCTTTGAACTAATATATCAAACCAATCAAATGTTTCACGCTTGCGAAACGACAGTTTCGTTCGGATCTTTATTTTCATTAGGTTCAGATTTTACTGTAACGCTGGCCTTTTCAATCTCTTCACTATGGCCGAATCTATCGTACCGATTACTCGCCTCTTCTTCATCGGATGATTTCTGATTTTCACCTTCTACTTCCCACAAGCTTTCGTTAACTTCGGCACTGTCACTCGCCGCATCTACGGTACCATTTTGAGAAGCATCATCGGTGGATTTATTTAGCTTGCTTTTCTTCTGCGCGAAATCAAGTACAATTAAAACAACGATTTGTTTACTTTCACTTCATGCTGTATCAATTGTCAACTTACTGATTTGGACGCGTCTTCTTTACTTTTTCTAAGTTTTTCGACTGAAAACCGTTTCAAATGAAACCGTCCTCTGCAATGAGCCAACAATAAATCTTCCTGGTTAGTATTCGGATTATATTGCAAACATAGACGGCACAGCTTACAATAGTATACCGGGACTCGTTTGATAAATTCCGCTCCTAAGATGACCGTATATAATTACATATTCGAAATTAATAAACGACGATTAAGTACGTTTCAATATCTTACCAACAACTTTAGGTAATTTTTTCTTTTTTACAGTAGTAGTTTTAGATTTAGTTTCGGTATCGTTGGCCGTGCTATTGGTAGTATTGGTGGCCGTTTCGTCCGACGAGTCTTCATCAGCGGAGCCAACGGAATCTAATACCATGAAGTTATCTTCTTCGTTGTTCTCGTCATCGTTGTCGCCATCCTTTATATCGACTCCTTTCTTTTCTAAGAACGCTTTCCGCTACGTAAGTAAAATAAAACGTGGAATGAAGTCAACGATCGACCCATACTGGATACGTTTTTCGAGCAAATTCTGCGGCTTACTTACTTTAATATGATTCAAAGTACAACGATGGTGTTCGTATAGAATAGGAGTAGCGAACGATAAACGACACACTGAACATCTTGGGTTCAAAAATTCGTTAAGATTCTGATCGAACATAAATTAAATCGAGAAATAAGAACAAAATGAGAAACGTGTTAGTGCTAATGATAATTACATTCGACTGTGGAAGAGTGAACCAACATTCGGTAATACTTACGATATGGTGGTCCGAAGTAAAATGTTCCTGCTTCGATTGTTTATAATTTAATTTACATAATCTGCAATACGAAGTTTTGGCATAATCGTCGTTTTGCTCGTCAATAACACGCTGCTGGTTACGTTGTTCGGTTCGCATACGTCTTAATTTTTGCTTCAAATCGTACAACAAAGATTCCATCGATGCTTTATGTCTATACGAAGTTAAATGTATCGCGTATCTCTGCACAATTTAAAGTACGATATTGAAATTCAAGTCGAATGATGTCTTCCCAAATTCGAACGTCGATGATAACGATAACAACGTACCTTAAATGTTGGAAATTCTATCTTGCAATGAATGCATTTCAAAGTAACATGATCCTTGTGGTATGAACTCATCGGAGGTCTTTCATCTTTTTTCACTTTCGGCGATTCACTCTGTAAGAACCAAATAGAAAGTATAATTTTTTATCAAATTTAAGAAACCATATCACTCAAAAATCCTTCCAAATAGCGATAATCCAGGAATAAAAGCTGAATTTCTTAATAATGAACGTTTGCAACGAATTAAAAATGGTAATAACGAATTCGATTTTCACTGCTTTTAGTAAGGAAGAACTTCTGAGCATAAGCTACTTTCGTGTACATGCATAAGTTATCTACCTCGGATAAAGCTTCGGTTTTAACTTTCGTAACAGAAGTAGATTTCTTAGCTTCTGATTTACCCTCCTCGCCAGGTTCAGCCTTTATAGTACCTTCACTTTTGCTGATCGATTGTTCCAACTCTTCGGCTGCTAGTTCTTCTTCAGCGTCCATGTTTTCCAACTCTTCTTCTTCCGAAGTATTAAGATTGTTCTGCGAAAATAAGAAGATGAATTAGAAGAGATGATTTTTGAATTAGATTAATACTTTACATGAAACTGAAAATATTTACCTCTTCGGATTTATCCTTCTTCAACGATAATCTACCGCGGGTTTCGTTAGCTCTTCGAATCCTACCAACGAACAAGACGTCATATATTAAGATACATCCATGATAATATCATAATTTCAAGTTGAATATTTAAATAACAGCTATTAAACAAGCATTTTTCGTTTTTCGGCTGGAAAATTTTCTGTTTAGTTATCAACTATATCTTTGTCTTGTCTATTTATAGCATGGCGTGTTCGTCGTTTTATATAAATCGAGACAAGTTCTTCGGAAAAACAAGGCGGTTGATTCAAAGATATACTTTCCATGTATTCTCATTTGGAACCTTGATCAGAAATTCAAAATCGAGAAAAATTCTTCGAAAAACAACGTAGTTAAGAAGAGATATTTTCCATTCTCTTAGATCGAACCTTGTTTAGAAATGATTCGTTTTATTATAATTATTAGAGATTAAATAAAAATACCGTTTTCGTGCACGTAAAATTAATACGGTCTGTTTTCGGTAATTGTTAATTTTTGTTCTGGTATATTTCTTTGTACACGAAAAAACGGTTTACATCGCTTGGCAGATAATTAATGAGAGCGATTTTATGGTCAAGTCACAACGCTTTCTTGTTTATCAACGGCTTATCTGCCTGAAAGCGTTATCGTTTTACGTGATTCGAATGCAAAAATCGTACATAGGATTAACATGGTACGTATCTATACAAATACGAATATCACGTATCGTTATTGGAAAGGAGAAAGATTCCATTACTGAAATTCTGCGAAATGACACGCACGCGAATCTTAACGCGCAACAGGAATACCAAACCGTAGGCACGTTAATTTCCATCTTGGCATTTACGGTATGGCAATGTATTTGAAAATAGTAGCCATTTTATCGTATAACTTACGACAATAACGAGCGACGAATTAAATGAGATCTCATCGAAAGCTATAACGACGATGGTCGTTTCAATGGTCCCTTCGATTTATATAAAATAGAATGAAAATACTATGGATCGAGCTACGTAAATGCATTTTCGAATCAATGCGTAGGTTTCGTTATTTTTTTTTTTTTTTTTTTTACCAGTATTCCATTTCGTAATGGTTGTTGTTGTTTTGTTATTTTTACCTCAGCAAACGTATTTGTTTCTTTCTTCGTAATAATTGTTGCACGCGGCTTGTTGTAGTCGGTCTTAATCTACTTATGCGTCCGATGGCCGAACGTCTCAAAAACGAAGGCACCGACGATCTACTGATCCGACTGGTGGTTATCGATCTAACGATGCCTCTGCCACGAGAACCTCTCGTTGACGATCCGCTATAGCTAGATTCTTGGGCCGGAGGTAAAGGTTTTTTAAAATCTGAGTATTCCTTCGTACGATGATGGTGCGACTTGATAAACGAACTAGATTCCGAAGAACGATACGGTGAACCGGTACTACTATAGCTCCGATTGGAATGATCTATGTCGTCGTACGATCTACGAGGCGATATACCCTAGGATGTTTAAAACACATATTTGTTACGATAATCTGTCGTGTATTCTAAATTCTACATTTATCTCGATCATAGTAGTATTTTTTATTTATTTTTTTGGTAATTTTATTATACGATTTTTTAATGGCCACTATATAATTTCCAAAACGTGCGTTACGAATAGTACCACATGCGTTACCTCTTCGTCGCTCTCGAGCTCAGTTTATACGAACGTTGAGCTTCAGATTGACAAATAACGACGACGCTATTGGAACGTTGTCATGTACAACGAGTATACATTTTCGCTTTTGGGAATAAATTAATCGATTTGTTCGGATTTTACCTCTTTGTACGAGCTGCCGATTTCTGAACGTACACGTTTACGTTCCGGTTCACCTTCGCGACGACTGTGATCTCTTCCATACGATCCGGATGCAGACTGCGTTCACGTTAAATACAAATTACGTATTTTTTTTTTTAGCTACTACAGTAGAGACGTTATTTTTAGCTGAAATTATTATTCAGCTAGTGATCTTACCTCTCTCACTTCTCTATGATGATGACTACTTTCATCTCTTCGACTATGCGAACTGGAATAACGATCTCCTATAAGTAAAACCTCACATTAAAATATCGATACAATATCGCGTCCATTTCAGAGTGAGGCAATATGGCGAAATCAGCTCTGACTACGAGTTCTCTTCGTTTACGTAACGCGTACGACTTCAATATTTACGCGCATAAATAATCTCAATGTATGTATTTACCGCTATATCTGCTACCGCTACCAGAATCTCTGGAATCGTAGCTGTTATCTCTGCCACGGTAACTAGATCCTCCTCGAAACGATCCTCTACTGCTGGAATACGAACCGCGACTAGAGCTATAGTATGTATCTGATCCTCGACCACGTCCACGGAACGTTCCGCGGCTTCGGAACGAACCACGACTTGTTCGCGGTGACCGGAAACCTCTGCTTGACCCGCTAAGCAAATGAGCAAATTCAATAGAATAAACAAATCGGGCTATTCGACTAAATAAATCTAGAGAGTAAAACTTACCGATAAGTCATTATTTAGCGTTGAATTGAACGGTACTAGCGACGAAATAAACTATAATTAAATGCAAAGCTTAATGAGTATCGATAGAACAAACAACTTCTGAACTTCCACGAAAAATGACTTAAACTTTACATTTCATTGTCCACTTTTTCATATTCAACAATAATTCAATTCAACATTCAACAAACTAACTAAACAACATTCAACGATGAACGATCTAAAGCGAGAAAACTGCTGGGAATTTTGGGCTTTGAATATCGGACGAATGGATGAAATAACGGTATCAATAAAATTTTATTTTATTAATACCGTAATTACTAGTAATTTGATTTTTCATAGTAAGTTTTAAACTTTTTTATTTTTTTTTTATTTTGAAAGGTTTGCTACGCTTAGAATATTATTCAAAAGACCAAAATTCGTGACTTTATACGTTACAAACAGTAAACATGAAAGAATTACGTGTAACGTAATGTTATAATTCTTAAATTAATAATATAAAATGCAATAATACCAAAAATTAAATAATGGATTGTTGTGTGAATCAAGAGAAAGTTCAGACTCCAGAAGGATCAGGAGGGTGATTTTCAAAGGCAATATTGCTTATAATCTCCATAATAGAAATTTACTTGTTATTAGTAACGTATTCTGGTTTTTCATATATTATAGAACGGGGAACCTACATAAGGACAAATTATGAAAATGAAACGTCACTAAATACAATTGTTAGATGGATAAATAATTTATTTTAACGCATTTGACTTCGTAGCCTTTAATGTCTGCCACTCAATTAGATACAGTTGCCACGTATTAATTGGCTTCTAATTCTTGTTTAAGTTTTAGTTTTCATTCTCAAGAATAATAATTCATTATCTTGCCATTTTGAGTCAATATTTCGAAAGAGGATGTGAATAATTCGAATTTCATGCCTAAATGTACAACAAAAGGATGAAAAACAAATTTTTAATTTTTTCTTATTAGCTCATTTTTCTACGCTCGTCTTTTTAGATTTCAATAAGCTCTCCACATTTATTTTAGAAAATAAGTGTGGGAAATCAGGCATTTATGAAAAACTGCGAACAACTGCACAAATTGAAATAGAAAATATGTACATACTTCAGCAATTACTCATTACTTCGAGAAAATCAAACAAAAATGTTGACCATAAAAAAAAGAGCAGCATAATTTGAATCGCAACAAAAATTCGTATTATTTTAAAATCAATTCAATTTTAAAGCGTTTCAGACTTTCTTTCCCACGAGATTCTAAATGGTAACGTTTCCAAAGAAAACCCAAGTACGTAAGTCTATTTTGTACCGAGATCGATTCCAATCATTAACTGATTATAGTCTCGTTTTTCCAATCCCCTTCATCACTTTTACTATCTACCTGCTGAGCGGTGAAACTTCATTAGCCGGTTTCGAAATCGAATAACACGCGTTTTCCCTTTTTTTTTTTCCTCATTCGGCGTTGTTTTCTCTATCGCTTCTTTCGGTTTCAACCAAGTCCCGAATGCATAATGCGAAAACGAACGCGCGCGATTTTATATTCCGAACAAACGGAATAGTAAATTGAATCAAAGAAACGAAAGCTCAAACGAGCTATGTTATTTGATGTTGGCATTGGGATTGGGCGAACGAGCTGAGCTGCTGAGATGAGGTAGTAAAATACTACACAAAAGATCATTCATGCGTAAAAGACTACGCAGCGAACGAGTGATTTCTTCTTCGGCAAGGTATGTCAGAGGGACTTTAACAAAATTTTCCCCTTTAAGCAATGTAGTTTTCCATGTTGTAAAATACATAGAGAAGCGAGAGGACTTCGTTTATAAAGTTACTACCAAAATCACAACTCAAACAGAAACATTTTACCCCTAATAATATCCCATCTACATTTCAAATAAACGCTGCCATTTTGAATTTGTTAAACGCGTATAGTTTTTTCTTTACCTAGATTTTTTTCTCTCTCTCTCTTTCTCTCTCTCCGCGAGTGCGTTCCTCGTATTCTCTACACTTATTTTTACAGATACTTTCGGTTTTTATCAATTGCTAAAGCACTCTCGAAAAGTATTACAAATGTATCGACGAGATATAAGGTACCGGCTGCCTGCAACGAGTTAAGCGGAGATTTTACTCGGTGCACGCGTACTTATGTGGAATTATATACGTAATATCTGATGTGGTTTCTTTTTGAAATATTTTTTAGCCCACTTCACCGAGCTATATGAAATGTGTCTTTTGGTATTGTTCTCTTAAGTCTTCAGCCTACCTATTCTATATCCCTCCATCTTAGTCTCCTTTTTTTTTCTTCTCCCTCGCACAAATATGTAGGTAGGTACTCAAAGTACAGAACGACACTTGTTTCATTTTTTTTTTTTTCAGTGCCTCAAGTCTATGAGATGTTTTTTTCCTCATCTGTTCATCTTCGTCTCTCTCTCATCTCGATTCTTTTCCAGATGACAACGAATATATTAATACGATCTGTTGAAATAATACCGTACGCACAGGGATGCATACAAATATACCATAAATTACGTTCTACGTGCATGAAGCTGCGGCATATACCAATATGAAAATAAAATAATAAAAAAAAAAACCATACTCATTGTACCTAGAGATATAGGTACATATGGGTGCACATTCCATGGCACACATGCATTGCTATACACTGTGTATTGATAATATTGACCAGTCATTTTAGATTCATATATCACGCGTGCGTCTACGAATTTTGAAATGTTGGCGAAAGCCAACAAGCACATCGAACATTTATTTCGTTCGTGTCAGAAGAAGAGAAGTACATTACATACACACCATTACTATTATACGAACAAGCTAATGGATATTCGTATATGTAGCTAAGTGTACGCCTGTGTGTGTGTGTGGATGTGTGTGTACTTATAGGTAAGGTAAATGAAGGTATACTACACTATACACACGTAGTATAGGATAAGCTGAATACAAAATTCTCTGCACACAGATACAGAGATACACAGAAAGAACCTTTTGTTTGGCTTATGAGTGGACTCGAGACCTGTATATAATAAATAATACAATTCAATTGAACCATATGTGTACACCTAAAGTGTAATTAATAATAAAATTGGATAGAAGAGACGATAGAGAGGCGAAAAACATTATTAAAGACAGGCAAAAAGTGTCAGGTGTCTACAAACTTTTCGCTATTGAGAATTATTAGTGATTATAGGTGTGTTCGATGTAGACATTTTCTTTAAAAGTCTTTCATCGTCTACGAAGTATATCAATTCGCCACTCAGTCCAGCGATGTGCTCAACAATTTGGAGGCTCCGGGCCAATTCGATTAAATGAGCTCTTTACTGATAATACCCACTCCTCATTTTGAATTTTGATCCTTTTAATCTTAGGGAAAATGCTGAAAATTCGATCCGTGATTTAAATATTCACTTCATCTCTGCTCCTTTCTAGTTTGAGAAAACTTATCCGATGCTTTACTGCTTATCGATCTAAAATCACGAAGAAGTGTTGAAAATTATGTGAAAATTTACCTAAAATATGAAAAATATCGTTGAATGTTATCGAAACTTGAACATAAATCACGGGAAAATGTTGAAAAACAAGTGAAAATTGAATAAAAATAAGAAAATAATTTTTAAAAATTATCGAAATTTGAGTAAAAATTTGGAGGAAAAAATAGCTGAAAGGTGCGTAAAATTGATCGAAAAACGCGAAAAAATATTTAAAAATATGTGAAAATTGACCTAAAATGCGATAAAAAATGTTAAAAAACAAAAGAAAACTGAACTAAAATACGGAAAATTACGTTGCAATCGTTGAAAATTGCGTAAAAAAATTACAGAAATGTGTGAAAAATGTAGAAAATTATTCAAAAATCACGCCAAAATGTTAAAAAACATGTAAAATGTACAAATATACGAAAAAAATTACTAAAAATCATCGGAATTCGAGTAAAAATGTGATTAAAAGTGGCTAAAACATGCAGAAAATTGATCGAAAATCACGAAAAAAAGTTGAAAAAGAAGTGAAAATTGTGCGAAAATGTGAAAAAAAATGTCAATTTTTACCCTAATTCATTTTTTAGCATTACTTCGTGATTTTTGATCGGTTTTCTATATATTTTTTTTACGTATCTTTGACGATTTTTTTTTCTTAATGTCAGATAGTTTTAGTCAACTTTCGAATATTTTTTTACATTTTTTTGTTGATTTTTGGTAAATGTTAAACGCTTTTTATTCATTTTTGTCAAATTTTTACCCAATTTTCAACAATTTTCTTCGTATTTCAGGTGTTTGAAATTTTTTTTCATATTTTCGTTAAATTTTCAACTGTTTTACAGCTTTTTTGATCAATTTTATGCATTTTTCATCTATTTCTGTTAATTTTATAAACAATTTTCATGATTTTTGATTAATTTTCCGTACTTTTCATATATTTTCGATAATTTTAAATAATTTTAAATTTTCAAATTTTAGGTCAACTTTAACCCAATTTTCAACATTTTTTGGTCACTTTATGATTTTTTTTCATAGCTTAGATCAATTTCCACGTCATTTTTGGAATTTTTACGTGATATTGAAAAAGTTGTACTTCTTCTCTCCGATGGAATTATTTAGGCTCGCAATGTACCAAGATTACTTCAATTTTGATTGAACATACGAGTTTCATGGTCCATTCTTTGAAATGCGAATTCAACTTTACAACATAAAATCAGGGTAGCCACAAGGTAGAGGGAAGGAGGGGGATTAACTTTATTTTCAAATTATGACATCGAAAGAAACTGACGTTATTGATTGTGCATTATAAAAAAATTGCATGTTTCAATCCATGACTCAGAGGACCCCCCCCCACACCTCCTTTCTCACACCCTTGAAAATTCTTATGTATGCGAATTTATCTCATTCGATATCAGTTTTCTCTGCGAAAAATGCCTACGAAATCTGATATATTGTTCATCGAAAAACCCCCCCAAAAAAAAACACCCTCCTAGCGACGCGACGTCTTTTTCAAAAGGAGGGATCAGAATTGAGCTGAAACTCCTCTAAAAGTTAAATTTCGTTGAAGATTCGCTGAAATTTAATACCTAATAGATGAAAAAAATTACAAGAAATTAGTACGATTTCAGCTCCAAGGACCAATTTTTCAATGTTAAATGTAGGTACTATTGAGAAACATCCCTCGCCAAAAAATTTTAGCCTTCGAACCCCACTGGTTTTCGTGGGTAGGTGGGGTGGCTCCAAGTGAAAATCACATATAAATTTTTGTTTGAAAATGCTAATCGATCGATTTGCGCATTTTTTTGATACGTTGTAGACACATATATGAAGGGTATCTTTGAAAAAATGAGCATCTTCTCCCCCCTAATTGCCCCCAATGCCCTTTTGAAAGTTTTATTAATTTTTTTAATATGGATAATGGCTTTGTACAATTTTGAAATTATGTTTTTCAGACCCCTTCTTGACACATATTTTTTTTTCAAAATTTTCTCCTCATAACACCACCTCCCCTCAGTTCCTCCACATCAACCCACCAAAGGTTATTCGCAAAATGGCTTCGATACATATGAAAATGACACCAATATTGCCGTTCTGCGGATATCGGGAGGGGGGTGTTATGGGCAAAATAGGGGTTCCCGAGAATTTCTCACTTCTCCGATATCGTTTACTACGTATCTGAACACAAATTATTGCTTCTTAAAAAATTTTTCCTCTGATGAAAAAATTTTTCCAATATTTTTCCATTTTAGCTTCTTATTTTGAGTTTATTTTTCAAATTTTCACCATGGCGGCGCATTCGGGCTAAAATTTTGAAAAAAAAAATGTCACGAAGGGATTTAATATATATCTAAAAAACACCATTTCAAAATTGTACAAGGTCATTATTCGCATTAAAAAATTAGTAAAACTTTCAAAAGGGCATTGCGGGGCAATTAGGGGGAGGGGGTATTGATTTTTTCAGAGATACCCTCATGTATGTCTACAACATACAACATACCAAAAAATTGCGTAAATCGATCGATTAACATTTTCAAAAAAAATTGATGAGTGATTTTCACACAGAGCCAACCCCCCCCCCCGCCCTCCATCACCACGAAAATCAGTGTAGTTGGGGAGGGGTGTTAAAACTTTGGTGAGGGATATTTCTCTATAGTACCTAGACTTATCTACAACCCAAGTATCAACCCGAAACCAGGTTGGGGCAAATTTAATATTGCTATGCACCCATAGCCTTCAAGAATAAATCTTCGTTAAAATATAGAAAAATATCTTATTTTTTGGGAATTTCAACTTCTGAACATATCAATAACATTTTTTTTGGGGGGAGGGCATTTTCGGAAGAATTGTTGGGCTACTAAAATGATAACAACTCGGTGCTTAAAATATACAGTACGTGAAATCCGATTGAGCTCTCACCACTACGAACCAATCAGGTTGCTAAAAATTTAATATCGAGCAAATTGCTAGCTATCTAATTAGTTCGTGGCATATTGTTTTAATTTTTGTTGTGATAAGTAGGTCTCAAAATGAACTGAACAGACTATAAGTGGGTGTCGAAATCGCTTCGAACTGATAATTCGTTCGATTTTAAGCAAGGGACGAAAAATTATTTAGTCGTTTGGTGAAGTCGTACTTCTCCTCGTAGTTAGTTAATTGTTGTCATTTGGACGATAATATTATTCATTCCAAAGTATACCTATTTCACAACGTATACTAGGTAGGTATCCTACCTAGTACCTACCACCTACCTACCTATGCATATTTTTTTTTTCACGCCCTTAAATAATATACACGTCTTGTTCGGCGCCGAGAGAGGAAAAAAGAAAAGTCGGAAAAAAAAAATATCCCATTGTACTATTACATCCAATTATTGCTCATCGTCGCCGCGCGGTACCCTGGTCCGGTGAAAAAAGCAAAAGCATAAAAATAGGAGGAAAAAAAAAGAGCTCGATGCAGCATCCGAAAAGAAAGGCGCAGGGTACCGTGGACTCTCGTACACCTAATACCACCATAGTAGTAGTAGTAGTAGTAGTAGTAGTAGGTACATAGGCGAATGGAAGGAGGACGTCGACGGTAACGGTAAAACTGCAAAAACAGCAAAATAAAAGCTTAGGAGAATGGGCGGGATTGTTGGAACTGCTGAACAAGAGTGACAATCAAGCAAAGTTAATTCAATCACTGAGGGAAAGAAATAGTACCCTTTAGGGGAGACCCTTACATACGAAAGCGCCAGTTCTCTTACGCCCAAATGACTTCACCGGGGACTTTGTGTAGATACTACGTAGGTACCGAGAGACGAGCTTACACAGTTTACAAAGTTGTCGTCCCTCTATCTTTGATCTCTGCAGACTGCTGTGCTTTTCGTCGACGTCGTCGTGGTCGTCGCTCGTCGTTCTTCTCTCGTATCGCGCGTATCGCGCCCGAACATAAAATACACAACTGCACAGCATCCATGTATCATCTATCCCATACACCTTCGTACGTAGTAGTTTTCATTCCACGCACTAACCATAGTACGACGAGTATCTCGTGTACATTTATATAGTATACGTCGAGTACTCGTAGTCGTATCTCTCTATAGATATCTATTCGTTTGGAATACGACGGCGGTGCGGTCCTGGGGTCCCGGGGTCCTGGCCGGCGCTATCTTCACGCAACGTGGCTTGGATTTCCCTTTTACACGCAATATATAATTGTTAAACACGCCTTCTCAATTAACACTTCCCCTTCGACGGCTTCGGTTTTGATGATAGTGTTGCCCGGTGCTGTTTACTTTACTACGGTGTTATTTTATTATCGTATAAATGTACATATGTACGTATACGGTACGTACGTATACGTAATTTATAATTCGACCGCGTGCGTGATTTTGAATAGTACATCATACTTATGCATTAGTACCAGTGTAGCTGCAGTTTATACATTGGGTTTTTGACAATGTGCGAACGTTTATTGCACCGAATTTAATTATCACAGCTTGCTATGTATATTTTTTAATCATGTACGCCTGTTATGAAGTTCGAGGATACTTCAACATAGTAAAAGAAATTGCTAAAATGCATTCAAGAGGTTGGACCTTTCAATAAAATTTCAAATAGACGGAAATTAACTCGTAAATAAAGAAAAAAAATAAAAGAGCCTGGAGGAAAATGTCACTGGAAAGTCGAGACCCCAATAAGAACATCTAGGTCCCCTACTAAATCTTTTTATTTTTATTTTTTCGGCGAGCCTTATTCCCAAGCTTAGCTGGGTGAGGTGTGTTTATTGGTAATATTTAGTACCTACAATCTTAGAATATACAACTTATTTTCTTTACCTGGTACCTAATGGTTTATTCAGGATGAAAGGTAGGTATATACTACCACTAAACCAGGGGTGGTAATTAAATTGAAAACTGAAAACTGCTAATTACAAACTAACTCAAATTTTTGAATGGATTGCTAACCAACTACAATTTTTCTGGAACTGTAACTGAACTGAAACCAGAAATGTTTCATTTAAAGTTCAAAACAGAAACTGAAACTAAAATTAATTTTCAATCAGTTATAACTCATTTTTGATTTTTTTTTTTTTTGTTTCAAATAGTGACAATACTGTTCATGGAAGTTCAACGATTTTGTAGTTCTTGTACCACATGAATGCATGAACCTGTACAATGATGTACAATACCATGCTAAAATGATAAATGAATGGTGTTGTTCCAAGTTGTCTCTACTTGTAGACCTTATTACCTACTATACAAGTTCAACTCAGGAACTCACAATATGTTCCATTTATTATGTCTATTGATATTCTTTTGTTCTATCAAATGAATTTTCACACTCTAAACATTGAAATTAAACCGATGCTGATTTGTGTTATTCTAAGTGAAATACGATCTCGTTTTTGAATAGTCTTACAGGCTATGGTACAAGTTTCATTTCCAAAAATTTCTTAGCTATTGTTTCACACAAATAGAAAGATTCATTA
>FIZR01026517.1:0-50815 GCA_900060175.1 Ferrisia virgata
TTTTTTTTTTTTTTTTTTTTTTTTTTTTTTTTTTTTTTTTTTTTTTTTAATGATGTTTTACGAGCCTGTTGAATCAACTTGGCAACGTAGTGCGAATTATTACACACTTTAATGTATACAAGTCAGCCGTTTCAGTGTTTCGTAGCTTTGGCTCGTTATAATTCGGGGTCGCTGGATCGATAAACATTTCGAAAAACGGCATCTTAACTTTTAGGGTATATGTGGGCAGTTTAAGTGAAACAGCCCTGAACAGTACATGCGCCGTATGCACCTCAAACCGTGGTGCGAAGGAAGCGTCGTATAGAATGGGTAATTGGGCGAGAGGGGGCCGCTTGCTTGTATATACAGGTAAACGTTGTACAGCATTTATAGGTGTGTCAAAATCGGCGAAAGAATACGACATATTGGCATGCACAGCCTGCTCGAGTGTTTAGTTTATTCTTCTATATGTACAGTACGTACCTATGTATACCTTACCCTCTCGAAATTACAGCTCAAAGTTGGCTTTTTTCACACTTTAGTAAATCGGCAAGGCGGCGTGGAGCTTTTTTTTGTTTTTTTTTTTTCAACCCGATGACGATGACGATGACGACGACAACAACGACGCTGGTGGCTCATGTACTATATCTAGCAACTTTGTTTTTTTTTTGTTTTTTTTTTGCACGCGAGTTTGCTACATGCGGATGAGCGGATGAGATAGTTTATTAAGTATCAGGTGATTTTCGTCGAGTTTCAAATTAAAGTACTCTTTTGCGCTTCGTTGAATTTTTTTAATTGGAATTCAAACCGACGACCATGCTAGAGTGTTGAGGGTTTGGTATTGTTGATTTTAACTCTTTTTTTTTTCTAGTTTTTTGTTACCGTTGTTGTTGTTAAGGGTGCTACGAAGTCCTCTTTTTTTTTTGGACGTTTTTCTCTTTGTTGATGTATTTATAATGGTGGCTGCCCCTTGCCCAAATGTGTGTGTGTGCCTTCATTTAAATGAATAATGTTCTACGTATAATACTCGAACAACTTTTAGATACCGTGATTAGCGATGTATACCAACTGATAGAACGGCTATTCACATTGATATTATGTCGACACGAAACTTTTACAATAATGATGAGTACAGTTAAAAAGTTCCATGTTGACTTTGTAGCTGTGGCTAGGTAGAGTAGTTAGGTCACCGGGTATTTTCATATAGGTACGTTTATCTAATCGTTGCTTTCAAATTACACGTGTTCGAATTCAGGATCGAAATTACCTGTATACCTACTATTTGCTGTAGTTTTCGATTTGAAGTAAAAATTGTCACATTAATGAATCAATTCATCGCGATGGCTGGTAAAAGAAAAATCAACATATTATTTTCGTGTGCTTGGTATCTCTGTACAAGAGAAGTAAGAGGCCTTTTTTTTTAAAAATCTATTTCTGCGAGGCTGTCAGATCTATGAATTTATTCTTAAATCTTGTATTTTTCAAGATGCCTGAAAAACTTTGAAGTTTTTTCTATGGGTTTTCACATTTTGGGAGGTTTCCTACGGTTTATTAGGATTTTTTAGCAGAATAGTTACAAATTACAGGAAATTTCGTACAACATTAATTTAAACTTTGAAATGCGTTTGTAGGATCTGATAAACAGTTGAAGATATCAATGATTTAGATCATTTTAGTTGCCTGATCTGTGTTGTCTGATCCAATAATTAATAAGTGTAATGGCATTTTACTGAACACATTATATAGATTAGGTCTGTGTAGTACAATTTGACTGCATAATCGTTAAAAAGTACTTACCTGTAAATTACCGAGTAATTGTCAGTAAATTCCCAAGTAATAATGAGTCAATTCACAGGTAATTACCAGTAAATTACCTAGTAATAACCTATTAAATTATCAAGTAATTACCAGTAAATTACCTAGTAATAACTATTAAATTATCAAGTAATTACCAGTAAATCGCCTCGTAATTACCATTAAATTATCAAGTAATTACCAGTAAATTACCCAGTAATAACTATTAAATTATCAAGTAATTACTAGTAAATCACCTCGTAATTACAAGTAAATTATCAAGTAATTACCAGTAAATTACCAGGTGATTACCAGTAAATTACCCAGTAATTATCAGTAAATTGTCAAGTAATTGTGAGTAAATCGCCAAGTAATTACCAGTAAATTGCCAAATGATTGTCAGTAAATTATCCAGTAATTACCTGTAAATTACTAAATGATTACCAGTAAATCTTCAAGTAATTACCGATAAATTATTAATTTAGTTCTGTTTACCATCAGTGATATCGTAAGTAAAACAAGTTTGAGGTCTTTTTTTGATGGCTCCCTAAGAATTTTTTTAAAATCATTCTGCCAGTCCTGTATTTCTGTTACTCATTGGGAGATCTTTCAACGAGAAAAAAATCACGAAATATATACTTAGATGACACAAATTCTAAATACATGTGCATGTCATTAGAAATTCCATAAAAAATTAGTTTACAATAGCTCCTAAAAGATATCGATACGACGTAGATAAAATTTACCTTCGCCGATTTAAATTTTGTAACTAACAAAACTCTCTTAAAGTTCCAAAATTAAAAAAAAAAATCGCTAAAAAATTTTTTTGACGAATTGTTTTGAAACTGGAATTATTAGTTTTTGTTATACTCTGTGCAAACATTAGCAACAAGTTTCCAACATTAAAAATCGTTGCTTTTAACATTTTCTCTTGATTTTTTGGAAAACTGAGAAAGGAATGTTTTTAAGAACGCCCTCTTGAAATGGAGACCAGGTATCAATTTTGGTCAATTGAGGATGATATTTTAATTTTTGTCCACCGATTATTGAGTTTTTAAAGACACTCAAAACTCATAATTCTTTATGGTTTTTGGAAAAAATTTCTCAAAATGAACCCAGCTTATTAACCTGATTTTTTATGTCATGTTGTCAATGAAAACGCGGCTATTACTGAAAGTCGACTCTATGGGGGAATGGAGGAAGGAGTATCAACGAAATCTGTGTTGAGGTCCTGGAAGGCCATTACACATGGCCGTACGCTGGTCGAGTCTCTGAGAGAGGGTTTTAGAAAAAAACTCCTGAATGAGCGCAAGTTCAAGAAATAGTGATGTCAATGTCCCTACTTATTTAATTGCACTGGTGACTCAACCCCCCCCCCCCCCCCCCCCCGTGATATAGGTAGAAATTTTAGGAGACTAAACCTCTCTACTTTCATTTTTATAAAAAAGGCATGTTAGAATGACCCGATAAAATGAGCTTTTTGTAGTGTAGTCGAATTTGACTGCGTATTCTTCGAAATTTGATTTTCAAATACGCGCCTCGTTTACATGTATACAATTGCATTTGCGCAGTTTTTTTCTTTACGACCATTTTTGACCATGTCAGATATTTATTATTATTTATTTTTTTATTTTTTTTTTCAAAACTAAGAAACATTTGTTCAGCTCGATACTGAGAAAATTTAATATTTTTGAATGAGGATGACCTTAAGCCAAAATTCAATCATGCCAAAATTTGGGGGAGGAAAGTGCTAAGGGGCTAGAATGAAAAAAATTTTAATTTTTAAATCATTCGATAAAGAATCAAAATTTGAATAATATATCTAAAAATCAGCTCCACAGATCAATTAGAAGGGCAGAAATAACGATTTTTCTCCTTTTTGACCTTGAAAAAAGGCTGTTCCTCCCCTATCTCCTCTTCAAATCAAGTTGAATTGTTGGAATTTCGCAAGTTAGTTCAGTAGATGTACTAGATGTACCTCTTGCGGCTTTCAAGTTGACAGCACTATTGCAGCCCGCGTTAAAATCTTACTAAATTTTTGATTGAGTAAGAAAATCTCGTGCTTCAAAAGCTGACTTTTGGCATATCTATCGAACAAATTTTTTTTTCCAGATATAATTTCTATCGCATTAATTGTTAGAAGATTCGAAACTGTCAAAACTATCTTCAATAATGAAAATCTGAAAGTCGATAAGTCGATAACTTCATGGACAAGCAATATATAGGTTTTGTACCAAAAAGAAAAAAGAAAAAAAAAAGGTAAATAAGTAGAGTTTTTCAGCTTTTTAAAAAGCTCTAGTCATCTTGATACTTTCGAGAAAAATCTAAGATTATTTCAATCTTAAACTTTCTAACCCTTTGTAGGAGTTGAAAAACCTTATGCTTTACATTTCTGTTTTTTCCTTTTGCTTATTTTGTTCGTAGGACGTACCTAGGCCTATAATTTTCTTAGTAAATCGAAATTTTGGAGAAAAAATCTGATAGAAAGCAAGGTATTATGTAATTCGGAACAATACCGATTTAGATTCGTAGGTGGTCGAGTAGGTACTGTTACTTTCGAACTTTTCAAAGTGTTTATTTTAAAGACCGCATGTGCCTATGGATTTGACTTTTTTTTTACACAGTTGGTTACATTGAAATGTTTAGATTTCGATGTAGGAAACCAGATACGGGAAAAAAGTTTCAGACTCAAAAACAATCATTATCTCTCTGTGTTCTTCAAAGTTTTAATGCAAAAAAATAGTTCTTTTTTCTATACTTTGGAAGTACTATTTAAGCTTAGTTTTTAGCTTAATTTTGAAAAAACATTCCTAACTTGAAGGCCATTTTCGTGTACCCTCTGATTATCTCGAGAGTACCTAAATCAAAAGCTGATCAGTTCGAGGGGAAGAGGCAGTAGTGTAAATTGTTTGAAAAAATTAAAAACGAAAAATAGACCTTTTTTATTTCAAACGAATGAACGAAGCAAAATTCATCTTTTTCTATCTCTTCTTCATTAGTAAATATCTAATTAGAAATTATGTATTATTCATTACGTTTTGATAATTTCAATTTATAAGAATGTATTAGCGAAATTACCTACTGTATTTACCTAGCTAAATTATCCGATTTGATTATTCGAATTAGCTTAGCTCATTGATCGAATGTCATCGTATACGAGATTGAATTATTTGCTTTCGGAAACCTTCGTGGAAATGAGTTTTCACGCCTCCAGCGGTATTTATAGGTACTCGTCCAGATTCTAGCCTAGGTGGAGGTACCCGATAAATTAATATTGTATTTTTCGAATAATAACTTGGGCTCCTACACAGTACACGGGGCAGCGTATAGGATAGAAAAGGGAAGGGATTATGCATTAATGCAGCAGCATTTTACAATTTCGACACCATTTTGCTTTCTGTGATGTTATTAACGAGCAGCTTTAACGTGTCATAAAAATGATGGATGGGCTTACATTATAGATTAGTACGATTCCTGTTATTCTCGTGTTTTAAAACGGTTACAATATTATGCTAAAACATTGTATCGAACCAACGAAGGATTAGGCTTGTTTCAATTGTTGAAATTTGGTCTAGGTGCTCCTACAAGATGCACCTCTATACCTGTAGATGTGTACATTACAGTCTTGTTTAAACTTTTCTGATTTCATGCAAGTATTTCTCATAATAAAGGTGAGTCAGAGGTGTGAAATGTCAGTATTTTGTCTTAGACGGGATAAACGTTTTTATTTAGTCTTTGTAGTTTGTAAGTCTACGTAGGTAGGTAGGTGGGAAGCTAGGTACCTGGAAAAAGATTAAGGTAACGAAATAGCTTTTTGCTGTGTTTACTTCTTCTATTAGCATCATTTTCTTTTTTCGATTTAATAAATTACCATTTCTTTTTCCAAAACGAAAATGTGAAGAAAAAGACGTGGACATTTGTAACAAATGAAAGCCCGTAGGGTGGAATTACGTGTTGGCAAGAGTTAATCTACTGAAGGGTGTTTCTAAAATAATGACTTTTAAACTTCTGCTAAAGGTAAATGAAGACAAAAGAGAGAAGAAGAAATCGAAATATTTATTTCATTTGCTTTATGAATAAAAGTAAATGAGACGAAATTTCAATTTTGATAAAATATGCGCTTAATTAAATTTTAATTCGGGGTTCTTTTCAACGAGAAAAATAAAACGTCGACTTGTAAGATATTGTGGTACATTTCTCGTAAGGTTCATTCAACTTTAAATCGTTAGTCTGAAGAAAATACTCGTTTATGCAAAACAAAATTATTGGGCATTTATCAAGAAAATATTTAGATACGTTTTGGGGAATGCCTATTTTTCCCAGCAATTTTAAAGATAAATGTGCTGTGTAAAATTCGAACCTACTAAATCCTGCAAAGTGCACATCTATTAAGATTCTCACTGAATATAGCTGTCTACGAGCAAAATTTCAACTTAAAAAGATTCTGTAATCAAAAATTCCAATTTTCGGTATGTAAAGAGATGACAAGAAACTACGATCAAATTACTTATACTCACCCTTTCCCTTTAGAAAATTTTGATTTTTCATCTATCACTTTGGCATTCTATTTTATTGAATTTTCACATTTTTCTTCATTCCACTTCTTAGCAGCAGAATATTTTTATTTTATCGAAAGGCTTTACATTTCAGTACAATATGAGTAATTTAGGGTGTGGAACAAATGCAAAAAAATTAGAAAAACCGCCCAAAAGACACTTTTTTGAAACTGTGAAGAAGTTTAATAGAGATGAAAAGTTGGAATCGTATTTAAAACTCCAACTACATATACATGCCAAATCTTAACCTCCTAATTCAATTTGGACGGGAGATATGCTTGTGAAAACCTTCTCCAAAGTCAAAATGGGTAAACCCTTTAATATCTCACGTTCTAATTGATTTAATAAGCTGATTTTTTAATATGTTATCCGACTTTTGGTTATTTATTGATTGGTTCAAAAATGAACGGTCTTTGCCATCTTAATCTTTCAGCACACCCTCCCCCCTAATAATTTGGGCACAGTTGAAATTTGACTCAAAGTCGTCTCCATTCATGTGCATCAAATCTGCCTCCAATCGAAGCTCATAACCCCAATTTGATTGACTTTGATTGGTATCGAGCCGAGTAAATGATTTTTGGTCTCGATAAAAAATAATACAAAAAAAAAAATAAATAAAAATAAAATGGAAAAAATATCTAACATGGGCAAAAATGATATCAATAGTGTTCAAAGACCCCAAAACAGATTTCATTGATACTTCTTTCTCCATCCGCCAAAGGTTGATACTTCGCAATAGCTTGGTTTTCATAGTCAATGTGATATTGAAAATCAGACTATAAATAAATTTTCTCTTCTTTCACGAGCAGAAGAAAAAACAACGATCGAAAAATTTCAAAAAGGGGTAAAACCCCCTTATCTTCACTCCTAATCGACGCAGAAGGTAGAATTTTGGATATGTATAGAACTCTTGATTTTCTATCGATTGGCTTGAAAATTAACGATTTTTGCGATTTTCAACCCTCAGCACTTATTTCCCCAATTTTGGGCATGACTGAATTCTGACTCAAGGTTATTCCCACTCATACATCTATTCGACCTCCCCCCCCCCTTTTAAGAAAAATGGCAAAATTTTAGTGATTTTGGTCGGTATTAGACCGAGTAAATAATTTTATTAGTGAAAGGGGAGGGATGATAAAAATAATGAACATTTGACATGCCTAAAAATGACCTCATTGGTATTCTGGGATTCGAAAACGCATTTTACTAATAGAACTTTCCTTTTGACTGTATAGTTTATATGGTCAAAGCAAACCCTCCTCCTTTTTCCACTCAGAATGCACATCCAAGACCTACACTGAATCTGTACACCAAATTTCAACCCCCTTTATCAAATTGGAAGGGAGTTATGCGAAGGACAAAATTGAGAAAATAAGGAAAACTGACCAAAAAAATGGGCATGCGATAAGACTAAAACGTTGAAACTCTCCAAAAGTACCTCTAGGACCTATACTAAATCTACGTACCAAATTTCAACTTCCCAGCTCAATTGAGGAGGGGGTGGGGGGAGTCATGCGAGAACAAACTCAAAAAATTATGAAAACCGATCGAAAAGCTATATTTTTGGGGCTGTGAGGGAATGCAATGAGACTAAAAAGGCTATACCACTGAAAGGTACGACCATGGCCACTACATACCAAATTTCAACTTCCTAGCTCAATTTGGATGGAGATAAGGTAGGAACAGCTTTTTATCAAGGGCAAAAAGCTGGAAAACCCTCATATCTCTCCCTTCAATTGACCCGCATCTAAAACCTATACCAAAGTATATACCAAATTTAAACTTCGTAGCTGAGTTTGGAGGGAAGATAGGGGAGGAAAAGCCCGTTTCCTAGGTGAAAAGGGGGACAGGCCCCAAATATACCCCCCTAATTGATAGGAAGCTGATTTTTGAATATGCTGTACAATTTTGGATTGCTTATCGATTGGTTTGAAGAGGAATAATTTTTGCGATTATAACCCCTTATCACTCCTTCGCTCAAATTTGGCCATAAGTAAATTTTGATCAAAGATCAACCCCTACTTTAGAACATCAAATCCGCCGTCAATCCAAGCCTGTTTTTCAAATTTGATCAATTTTTATTGGTATCAAGCTGAGCAAATAATTTCCAGTTGGGAGGGGGGAGTATTTAACTCTAAATTAAGTATCTAACATGACCGAAAATGGTCGTATCCAGACATCTACTAAACTGACATGCAAAATTTCAACAATTCAACTCAATTTGATGGGGAAATAGGGGTGGAACAGGCTTTTTTCAATGTCAAAAGGGAGAAAAATCGTCATATCTACCCTTCTAATAGATCTGGAGAGCTGGTTTTCAGATATATTATACAAATTTTGATTCTTCATCGAGCGATTTAAAAATAAACATTTTTTTCCATTCTAGCCCCTCAGCACCCCCTCACCCAAATTTGGGCATGACTGAATTTCGACCCGGGGTCATCATCGTTCAAAAATATCAAATTTTCTCCCAATGCAAGCCTACTGCCCCAATTTGACCAATTTTGGCTGACGTGGCCAAAAACTGTCATAACAGTCTGCTGGGAGTAGGATGCCAAAACGGATTTCGTTGATACTCCCTCCTTCATCTGCCAGCGGTTGTTAACAGTCAATAATATCCTGATTTTCATTGACAATATGACATAGAAAATCAGGTTAATAGAATGGGTTCATTTTGAGAAACTTTTTCCAAAAACCATGAAAAATGATGATGTGTGGTTGTTTTCTGAAAACTCGGTTATTACTTGCATAAAAAATCCTTCGAATCTTACTTCTTTTATTCAACTCAACTTTGATGGGAAACATTATAATGTGATTCTACTTAAGTACTAATACATTTAAGTTTTATCTTCAAGTTACTCCACCAGCTCAACTTTTTATTTTATAAACTTATATTACATGTTGAAATTTTCATTTTATAAAAATGTTCGGTAAATCTGTATAGGTACTTTTAAATACACACAAAATTCGCAATATCAAACACTTTTATACGTGGTTATATCAACGAAACAAAAAGATAGACGCTGTGGAGAAATTTCCATCTACGTACGAGACGATAGCAAACTGGAAACCGTCGATTTCAGCAAAATACAGCACACTTTCCATTTAAAACAATTTTAGTTTCGCAGATATCTAGCGTTGGTGTGATGGTGAACCCTGCACCATGCACCGTGACGAATAATGGAGCAAAAAAAAATCTCTTTCGGTCGTGTAACGTTCACGTTCGAATAGAACACTGTGTATAGCTGCATGAAGATTGTCGAAATAAAGTTGTCTGTATTTTGAATTAAATTCAATCTAGAATTGACGTGTACGAATAAACGAGAAGGGCGTAGAATTTCACTTGTGTACGTATATTTCTTTTCTATACTCGTACAGTTTAGTGGCATTTATCATTATCACTAGACTATGCGGCGGTGTATTAAAATATATGAGAATATTTTTAACGTTTCGGTTTGATTTTTACGCAAGATTACTTTCTGGCTTGTTTTTATATTATATACTTTGTCTATGCTTTATTCTGCTCGTAGATTTATTTTGCTTTTTACCCCAAGTTGCAAATTATCATAACGAGGTATGTACGATATGAGTGTGTGCGGGGTTACGGTGGATCGAAAAAAAAACATCGTGTAAGTGGTTGACTTTGAGTTGAAAACCGACCATACAAAAATTTTGTGACCTTAGTTCAAAGGGTGGTGAAGCTATGTGTCTTCAAAGTGGAGTGATTTTCGAAAAAAACGCGGTTTTTCGTCATTTTCATCCTCTAATAGTGGTGTAGAACCTCGGTCACAGAACTGAAAAAGTGTAATTTGAGTTTCTGTGTCTTCCTATACCATTGGCATCTCGATCTGATAACACTTATAAGCGCCTACCGGCGGGTTCAAAAGTTGCAAATCATAAAAATCAACATATTTCATTTTTCAAAAAAAAAAAAAATGCGTTATAAGTGCTTCTCACTTCCAGAAAATTTGTTCAACCGAATAAACTGAATTTTAATTGAAACTGGTCAAAAATTTTGTACCATAGAGTAGCCAATCTCCTAGGTCTGAGATCGCTGAAATTACTTCCATTAAAAAAATTATATTACTCCTAAAAATCCGCTCTTCAGTTGACTGCCCTGCAACGCGAAACTTTCGAGCAATTTCAAATGGAATTCACTTTTCTGGGCTGAAAAAATTTTTTGCACCCATTAATATTCACCGTTTCACTAAAACTAATTTTCGTCACATTTCCTTAACATTTCAACTTGAAATTATAAAATCAATCCAGGGTCAAAGTCTACTGTTGACAAGTAAACCGATGACTGCTCAACTATGGAATACGTTATTAAACATCTGTCATTTTCCTCATTATTTAAACGTAAAATCATGAAATCAATCAAGATCACAGTCAACTAATTTTCCTCAACATTCCGACTTAAAATCATTAAATCAATCTAGAGTCAAGGTCAACTGTTTATGAGCCAACTTTATACATCTTCAATTTCCTTCAAAACTTCAACTTAAAATCATAAAGTAGACTGGGGTCAAAGTCAAGGTCCCCTAATTTTTCTCGACATTTCAACTTGAAATCTTAAAATCAATTCAGAGTCAAGCTCAACTGTTGGCGGGTCAACGAATGGCGACATTTCAAATTGAAATTATAAAATCGATTCAAGGTCAAGGTCCACTGTTGACGGGTCAACTTCAAACGTCTCTAATTTTTCTCAACATCTCAACTTAAAATCATAAAATAAGTCCACTGATCTCATTCCAGGCCGATGACGGTCAACTGTTGACGCTGAACTGTTCACAGTCAAATGTTGACGAATTTTCCAGAATACGCTTAAGTCCATTGATATCACATTTTTAATTTCTCCAACACTTCAACTTAAAATCATAAAATCAATCCTTCACAAAATAAGTCCACTGATGTCATTGCAGGCCATCAAAAACCATTCACTGATGTCAGTCCAATGATGACGGTCAATTGTTGACGATTTTTCCAGAATGCGCTATTAAACATTTTTCGATGTTAATGAAATTTGTTGAATTTTACAATCTGCAACTTTTCAACCTCCTGGTAAGTGGTCATAAGTGATATCGGATCGAGATTCCAATGATACAGGGCGAAGCAGAAACTCAAATCGCAATTTTTCAACTCTGTGACTGAGGTTCTAAACCACTTTCAAGAGGGGGGGGGGAGGTGGAATGACGAAAAATCGTCCATTTGAATAGGTCCCAATAGGCTGGGATAAAATTTTCAGCTGCTGAAGTTCATATTTGGCCGTTCTGTAGTTGAAAAAACGTGCATAAAAATGATGTGTTGGTTCCTCTAATATATCTGATAGACCTTGGGTCCATCCCCTTTAAAGCTACGAATGAGTTCAACAGCTCATTTTGTAGGGAATCTTGAAGTGAAATAAAATGTTCTAGTTCATTTTTATGATAGGATTAATATTTACGGAGATAAATGCGGAAAACTAATGGGGGGGGATTTATCCACAATCTGAAACTTTGGCGCCCTGTCGGCACGTGTTAATATTAACGGATTAGGTTGAAATTTCTGGAGGTCAATTTGGTCACCAAAATGAACAACTTTAGTGGGAGTAGCTATATAAAATCAAAAATTTTTATTTGCGTGTCACCCTACTCCACCCTCTTTGAGTTGGGGTCTCAAAATTTTGTATGCTGGATTTTCAATTCAAGGCCAACCACCTACATGAATTTGGTCAAAGTCCGAGGAATATTTTTTTAACCCACCTTAATGTCTATGTTGATAGAAGAATAGGAACATCGGTAGTAATTTTTAGCCTGATTTGCTATGTCATAATATCAATGAAAACCAGGCTATTACAGTCTATCGACCAATGTTGGATGACCCGTTGGGGGGAGGGGGGGGAGAATATCAACAAAATCCATTTTGGGATCCTAGAAGACCACTAAGACGATTTTCAGCTGGAAAAATCGTCAGCAGTTGACCGTCATCATTAGATGACATTAGTGGACCATCAACAGTGTGACGTCATTATTAGACATATTTTTATGGCCTGGAAAGACATCAGTGGATTTATTTTATGACTTTACGTTGAAATGTTGAGGAAAATTATGAGATGTTTGAAATTGACCCATAAAAAGTTGACCTTGACTCGGCATTGACTTCATGATTTTAAGATGAAATAGCTAGGAAAATTAAAGAAAGTTGACCCGTCAACGGTTAACCTTGACCTCTGATTGATTTTATGATTTTGAGCTAAAATGTTGAGGAAAATTACCACGTGACAAGTATTAAATAAAAAAAACGAAGAAAAAAATACCAATTGCATTTAAAATATCAAAACTTACATTCTTTCGATGTGTACTGTTGGCGTGCAAATGGCTCTTAAGTATTTATTTTTATTTTTATTCCCCCCCCCCCCCCCTAACATTAAAATCATTCACTCTGCTCGATACTGACCAAAATCGCTCCAATTCGGTCAATCGACTCAGTTTGACGATGGATGAGATATATATGAATGGGAGTGAACTTCGGTCAAAATTTGGTTATGCCCCAATTGGGGGGAGGGGGTGCTGAGGGCTCAAAAACGCAAAAATTGCCCTTTATTCAGCCAATTGATAGAAAATCAAAAGTTGTGTAACATATCTAAAAATCAATATTATATGTCAATCAGGAGGGGAGATGTGGGGGGTTTCTCCATTTTTGACCTTGAAAAAGGGGGTTTCCTTCCTTATCTCCCTACGAAATTGAACTAGGAAGTTGAAATTTGGTATTCACATTTAGGTGAGGCATTAAATGTGCTTTTGGGAGTTTCGACTTTGTAGCTCCACCACACCTCCCTCCCCCCACAGCCCCAAAAAAGTGGTTTTTTGTTTGGGTTTTTTCATCTGTTGCATTTTTTGAATTTGTTCCTCGCATCACTCCCTTCCGAATTGAGCTGGGAACTCGAAATTAGCTATGTACATTTAGTGGAGGTTCTAGATGTGCCTTTTGGGGGTCTCGATTTTTCAGCTTTATTTCACCCTTTCACAGCCCCAATTATGTGTTTTTTCTAATTTTTTGGGTTTGTTCCTCGCATAACTCCCCTCCGAATTGAGCTAGGAAGTTGAAATTAGCTATGTACATTTTGTAGTGGTCCTGAGTGTATCTTTTGGGGGGTCTCGACTTTTTATTGAACCTTTCCAACCCGTACTGATTTTTTTCAATTCTCACGAAGGCTGAAAAAGCATCGCTTTTTTTAAAAATAATACTCGTCCTAATAATTTTTACATATGGCGATTTACCATATGAACGTTGTGTCACAGTTTGCTATATTTACTGATGGAAAAAACCTCCTCCATTAATCTGATATCGTGATTATGGAGAATATTGAAAATTTATTGATATTGTATAATTTATACTGTGTATATGAAATGCGTAGGTAGGTATGCTGTATGTACGTTTGTACACGCGCCTTACATTTATTTTGTCGTTTAAAAATTATATCACTTAGGGTTCTTGACGTTTGTAGGTAGCATTGTTACCTAAATTATGCGCGATCGGTGGTACATACAAGTAGGTAAGGTACATTATATTATACTTAAAGTGCAACGTGTAATTAAGATATCGGTTAGCTATATAACGTTGACAAACGAGTAAAATTCTATATCTACCTCTTCGTCTCCATCAGCCATCACTTTCAATTGTATACAAAGGTAAATATTCGAGTTGGTACTACGGTGAATATTAATGTGTAACTCGAACGCTTTGTATGATTCACAAATTAAAGAAAAAAAGAGGACGGACGGTCGACGTCGTTCGTCGTCGTCGTCGTCGTCGTTGTTGGTGAAAAAAAAATATATATATATATATGTATATATGTACATATTCTACCAAACCTAAAAAGATTGCCCCGAATAAAAAAAAATTTTTTCACCGGAGCGGTTCGTGTATTGTTTTATTTTTGAATAATGAAAATAAGGCCGTTCGAGCGAAGTAGTGGTTTAAAAGTCCATTCATCAACTGTTCCGTAGTCGAGCTTTACGAGTAGCGTATTTTTAATTTTTTTTACAAAAGGGACCGATTCGACGATGGACGTGGAAAGGTTTTAGAGTTTATTTTTTCGTCTTTTTGGCCGCCTCTATCGGTACGACGCGGCACGGCGCGCCGTACTCTCGACTCCGACTTGTATGTTTTATTATATAAAGTTGTCGTGTGACGTTCCAGGTACCTTACTTACCGTTGCTCTCTACCTAGTACGTTGAAAAGCTCTGAAATTTATTCACCGAACTCATTTAGTTGGAAAATTTTTGGTTTCTCGTGAAATTAATTGAGTTTATTCAAAAGTGAAATGGTATTAGGTTGGCATTTCAGTCGACATTCGTTCGCTATACCGCGCTACCGTATGCAAGATTAGTGAGATTTGCTTATTGCCTTTTCTATGTGCTACCTACACCTAGTACACCTCTACCTACCTATTCGGCATTCTATGCTATTTCTAACGTAGTAGTGAAACGAATAGCTAGCTATTGGTAGTAGCCTTTGAAACTCGCTACTCTCGGCGGTATTTTTAATTACCTACTCGATTTCGATGTCATATCGTGTTAAGTGTAGAGTACACGTGCGATGCAATGCAGCGTGTAAATCCTTGTACTATTGTCCATTGTCATTCAAGATTGGTACAGCCGTCTACCTATCTATAGCCTGCGAGTAGTAGTGCTACGAAGCCGGAAAAATCAATTTTACCAGCACAACACAAAGAGAATAAGTCAACGAGATCATGTACTCGCAATTTGTTTAGCAGGTAGTCAGCCATTATGCTTTATTTTGCCACTTTTATGTTTCCAATTCTCCGAACGAACGTACGTACGTACGGTACGTACCCTTTAAACCTACACTCGCCTGTACTCACGTACCGTGGATTGTGCTTGATATACAGTCAAATACCAAATAATGAATTAAAACTGATTGAGTAGATACATTCCGAAATGGTGAACATTTTAATTCGAATTTCCAAACGTTGTTTCACATTTTGATTGGTATCTAGTTTCATCTTTGATGTTCTCAAATAAAGCGTAAAAATTCAAAAGTTCCTACTAAATCAGCCGTTCAACACTTTACCGATATAATGTTTTCGATGGGCTTTTCTCGTTTTCAAATACTCACCCTCTGTGATGGTTGCATTGTATTCGTTTTTGAACGTTTTATTGTTGATAATTAAATAATGGACAAGTGAGCCTGGCATACGAGTATGTAATGTATGTTTATTATTAATTCGAAAGGAATTTAACAATAGATATGGCATTTCCAACCAGTGGCTTTACGAAGAGATGGTGCTCTGTGCGGGGGGGTGAATTCATAATTTATCAATTTATCCAAATTTATCAACCAATTTTTTCAGAATTTTTTACTCCTTTTTCAAAATTTTATAAGAAGTTTGGGCACTAAATTTTCCCAAAACTTTGCAAGAAGGTAAGTTTTATAACTAAAAATTTGGGCACTTTTCCCTTTCAGAAAAAAATTTTAGATCACGGATATGTAGCATATCCTTGCCAACGCTTCAACATAAAATTCAAAAATCATTCATAATCATCTTTCATTCCGAATTTTTAATCGAAAACTTCAATTTTTTTTCACGTTTGATTTTATTATTTCTTAGCAAAGTGAAAATTAAATAACCATCTGTCATCACGAATTTTTGACCAAAAACTTCAAATCAAAAATCATTTTTTTTTGTTTTTAATTTTTTTTAATTTTTCAACTTTTCCTATTTTTAATTTGTTTAATTTTTAATTTTTTTTATTTTTAGTTTTTTTTTTAATTTTTTAATTTTTTTAATTTTTTTTGCTTATTTTATTATTCTTAATTCAACTTTTTCAACTTTTCAATTTTGTTTCATTTTTTTCTTTATTTTAAAATTTTTTCAACCAAGACATTTTATATTGTAAAGACATTCCCTAGAGCCTAGAGGTATGCTTCCTAGATAAGCAAGGCCTCCCACAGATGAGAGCTGCCCCTCGTAGCTAAATAACATTCCTCAAGATATATCATGAGAGCTGTGCATGTCTCTCAAGTACCAGTGTTGCCTTCAGTAAAGTATCAAAGCGTTTTTTAAAGGGCAGTTCCCATAGGCTGGAGAGATTTCTCATAGCCTCATCATCATCAGTAATTCTCAGTCGCTTACAGTCTTATTGCACCTAAAAGAGCGCGCCATCTATCGCGATTCTGATGATGTCAGACCACCTGGTTGGAGATCTTCCTCTGCCTCTTTTACCAGGGGCTTTTCCAAAGGAAATGTCTTTTTTCATATTTCAGGCTTCTCTTCTGGTCTCATGTTTAAAATACCCGAGAATGCGTTTCTCGCATTAAACACTCAGCATGATTGGTTCTTGTATTTTGTGATACGATTGAGATCTTGGTGGGTGATTCAGTTCAGGGTATTTTGAGGTGCCTTCAGCGTCGATGTTTCCACAGTACACAGGAAAACAGAGGAAACAAGTGATCTTATTAGTCTATTCTTTGTCTCCCTGGAGATCTTTGTATTACACATGGCATTTTGTGGTCTGGCCATAGCTGCTTTGCCCAGGACAATTCGGCATCAAATTTCTACCATTGAACTTCCATCCGCTTCAATGATGAAACCTAAGTATACAAAAAAGTTAAACCTTTTTGTATTCGCTGAGAGGTGTAGAAACTGGAAGACACTTGGCGCGATCCACCACCGTGACTTTTGTTTTTGATGCATTAATAGGAAGTATCTGAAGCAATCAAGATGGTATCATTCGCATATTGCAGGTTGCAAATTCTCCTCCCACCAGTAGAAATACCACCAGTCTGATGTTATAGAGCCTCTCAAAATTATGTGTCCACCAAAGAGGTCTTAAATAACTTTAACATGATACAGACCTCTCATATTCTATAGAAGGCTTTCATCGCTCAGAAAAAGCTGTCCTTACTTAACGACATCTGTCATGAACTGTGGGCAATTCTCAAACGTTAGAGCCGTCTGTTATGCGCTGAGACATTTCTAGGTTATGTAAGACGACTCCAGGCAATGAAAGACATCTTCAATACCTGAGAATAGTCCCTGTACTAAGGGGAACAACTTAGGGCCATGAAGGATATCTCTTGACAATGAAAGATATCTATGGAGAAAGATATCTGTCATGAGCTGGGGGCAATTCTTAAATGCCAGAGCTGTCTGTCGTGCGCTGGAGACATTTCTAGGTTATGGAAGACGACTCTAGGCAATGAATGACATCTTCAGTGCTCTAGAATTGTCCCTGTACTAAGGGGAACAACTTAGGACTACGAAGGATGTCCCTTGACAATAAGAGATATATATATGGAGGCATCTCTAGACTATGAAAGACATCTCTAGGCAATGGGAGACATCTTCAGTACTTGAGAAATGTGTATGGACTATGGGAGACATATTTTGCTTATGACAATTTTCTCCAGGCAATGAGAGACTCCTATACTCTATTATAGTCAGCTTCAGTGCTTAAGAGTTGTATGCAGTCCTTAACAGATATCTCTAAACTGTGAGAGATGCATTTACACCATATACAAAAGAGGGTTCTGCTTTAGTGCTTGAAAGGCGTCTCTGACGTTTGAGAGATTTTCATTATCTATGAGAGACTAATGGCATCAGTGATAGGAGGTTGATACTGACAGATATCTGTAGTTCTTCTGAGATGTCTTCTACACTAGAGAGATGTTTCTAGGCCATGCGTGACGTATATATTTTTTGGAAAAAGTCTGTAGACCACGAGAGGGGTCTCTATGCTATGAAAGACATTCCCACCACATTAAGTGCTTGAAAGGCGTCTCTGATGCTTGAGAGATTTTCATTATCCATGAGAGACTAATGCATGGATGGCATCAGTGGTAGGAGGTTGATACTGAAAGATATCTGTAGTTCTTCTGAGATGTCTTCTACACTAGAGAGATGTTTCTAGGCAATGCGTGACGTATCTATTCTTTGGAAAAAGTCTGTAGACTACGAGCGGGGGCTCTATGCTATAGAAGACATTCCCACCATATTAAGTGCTTGAAAGACGTCTCTGACGCTTGAGAGATTCTCATTATCTATGAGAGACTAATGCATGGATGGCATCAGTGGTGGGAGGTTGATACTGACAGATATCTGTAGTTCTTCTGAGATGTCTTCTCAACTAGAGAGATGTTTCTAGGCAATGCGTGACGTATCTATTCCTTGGGAGAAGTCAGTAGACCTGTAGACCACGAGAGGGGTCTCTATGCTATGGAAGACATTCCCACCACATTACACTTGGCTCCAGTGCTTGTCAGACGTCTCCCGTTCCTGTGAGACATCTACGACACATGAGAAATGTTTTTACCAAACTCCATGTTATGAGAGCCGTCTCATGTGGGATGAAATACACCGTTCACCCAAATTAACTTTTTCTACAATTGATGTAGCCTCCCTCCGTAAAAAAGATACTAATAATCGATTTAAAAATAATATTATTATGCACGTTTATACTTATCCATGACTTGACCTACGAATATACAATGGTTACCGTTGGCCCGAGGGGTGGGGGTACGAAATGTAAAAATAATACCGAGTATAATTTCCACAAATACTTCTACTAATCTCTTTAAGCTATAAATACACGAGATTTAAATATTTATGAGTATTTCGTTGTAACGTTATACATTCACAAGTGGCATACATAGAGGTAGAGGTACCTGCTACCAACACTAATAGGAATATTATTTTGTAGGACTTCACGGAATCCATGAAAAGCGATCCGAATAAAAAGGAATTTGTGAATTGGAGTTTGGAAAATGTCGGTGAATTATTGTATCATAAATTTGCTCATTCGGACGTTCTTGTGGTTCGGCCATGCAGGTGATTATTGATTACAAAGTCGTTTATTTATGTTAACGCGTCCGCACATTATGTAAAATCATTAGCGTACATGTTCCGCGCGACTCTTGCACCGGCAGGCTTGGCCCAGCCCCGGAGAATCCTAAAGCTCATTACGTATTTGGCAAGTTATTGCACAGTAAGTTGGTTTTTAAAGTAATTTATTAACGTCTGTACGTGCTGTCCGTGCTCCGGTATAAAATATCGTCCGACCATTATTTCACCGTACGTAATGGTTTACGACGGCGTATTGTTTTTACCGATATGCGTGATACGTACGGTACACTCCCCTACCTGGTACCCCTATACCTACGTATTACAAGAGCGGCTCCGAAGACAAATTTTATTCATCTTCGATGGCTTCAATTGTCGTGTCGCCGTCGCGTTGTGCCGTGTCGTGTCGTTGTCGGGATTTCAAACGGCGTGGTGTCGAGTTTCCGTTGGTACTCGAAGCCAACATGTCAGTTTTGGTTAATGCCGCATAAAGACGTGTTGCAGCGAGGTTATACGCTGGCTTGGGTACTATTTTTGTAGCTTATTACTTTTTCCGATACGTCATCGATCGTTATGCTCGTAAATATGTATGTACTTCTACTTACGTATTTTACACTCGAGTATTTTCTTATTAGAAAAGTTAACAGTGGAGATGAGAAGATGATAGATTTTATTTCAAAAAATGCACTTAATTCTTCCAGTCATCGTACCAAATGAGCCTTCTCAAAATGGAGATGTGCAACGTCCAAGGTCAAATAAGCTAAGGAAAAATTTTAACAGATGCCTTACGTAATTATGTTGCTAGCTAAATGAATACAGAATAAATCAAATAAAGTTTTATGTTTTTTCACCGTATGGTTAATTACGTGTTTTACGTTGGCCATAAATGAGCCAATATGGTATAATTTTATAAAGAATAAAATCAGCAATTGATCGCTATTGAATAATTACCCATTGTTAGTTGGAAACATAGAAATTTGAAAATTGATCGTTTTTTTTAATCCGAAGAAGCGAATAGGCATTAGTTTTAAATTTTGACGTACGGTAAATTTCCTTGGAAAAGTTTCAGGTCTGTTTTTTGAAGTATAAAATTCGTTTCAAATTTTACACCCCTGTAGAGAAATGGAAGACCAGGTAGTTTCATGAAATATCAAACTAGAAACGAACAAGTGACCTGGAGGGAAATCTTCCATTTTGTGCTTGGGTTCTAGTTCTAGACCTAGTTCAGTGCTAAAGAGCTACTGTTCTCGTTTATGTTCACTCGAGGGAAAGATGCGATTACGCTCTGCCAACGTACGGTGAGGGGAGAGGGAGGAGTTGATAAAATTCGTTTCCGAGCTTTTTACGACCGGATGTTAATTTTTAGCCTTATTTTCTTTATCATATTGTCAATGAAAAGTTGCCTACTAAAGTCTATTGTTGACACTGGGTGGAAGGAGTATCAATACAGTTCATTTTAACTTCCTAGAAGACGATTAAATTCTTTTCATTTTTTACCCAATTTTCGGTAATTTTTAACCTTTTTTTTAGAACTTGGGTTAATCTTTACCTGATTTTTTTATACCTTTTGTTTAATTTTCTATACTTTTTACCCATTTTTTTTTTAATTTTAACCAAATTTTTTATGATTTTTAACGATTTTTTTTCCTCATTTTTAGTTAATTTTTACCCAATTTCAAACATTTTTTATCATTTTTGTTTGATTTTTTTACACTTTTTAACCTTTTTTTTAAAATTTTTGATGATTTTTTTACATTTTAGCGCAATTTTTATCTGTTTTTTGACATTTTTTATGACTTTTGTTTAATTATCTACACTTTTACCCATTCTTACCATATTAGGTATCAATGATTCTTTAAAAATTATTTTGGTCGATTAACACTCATTTTTTAACATTTTTCAACATTTTTTCTTTATTTGTGATCAATTCTTTTCACTTTTTATTCAATTTAGCCAATTTTCACCCTTTTTTGTCGAATTTTTTATAATTTTCAATGGTTTTTAACGATTTTTCTCATAATTTTCAACTTTTTTTTTGTGATTTTCGATCATATTTCTCCCATTTTAGCCCAAATTTTTAATGATTTTCAAGGCTTTTTTCATATTTATTTTATAACATTTTTTCGCAATTTTCAATCAATTTTTTGCTTTTTTTTTTACTAATTTTGTATCCAATTTTTGATGAATTTCAGCAATTTTTTTCATTTTTTAGCTAAATTTCCACATATTTTTCAACATGTTTTTACCAATTTTGTAGAATTTTTACACAATTTTTGATTATTTTCAACGATTTTTTTCAAATGTTTGGTCAATATTGACTGACCTATTTCTCTACATTTTTTTTGTGATTTTTGATCGATTTTTCTCACTTTTCATCCAGTTTTGTTAACTTTTTACCCAACTTTCCATATATTTTAACAATTTTTGATCAATTTTCATTTTTCAACATTTTTGAATTTTTTCATATTTTAGGCCAATTTTTACCTGATTTTCAACTGTTTTTTGTGAATTTTTATCAATTTTCTACGATTGGATTTTTTTTCATATTTTTGATGAACTTTTATGCATTTTTGAATATTGTTTCGTGATTTTTAATCAAATTTTTGCACGTTCTACCCATTTTTTACATGGTTTTACAAACTTTTAGATGATTTTCAACGACTTTTCTCATGATTTTGGTCAACTTTCACCCATTTTTCAACGTTTTTTTTCATGATTTTCGATCAATTCTCTTCATTTTTTACCCATTTTAGGTAATTTTTCAGTCTATTTCATTAGATACTACATTAACATCGAAAGCTGTTTAATAGCGTATTCTGGAAAAATGACCATCAACAGTTGACCGTCATCATTAGATGACATTAGTGGGCTGTCAACAATGAGACATTATCATTGGACTGACTTCAGTGGACTTATTTTCACGGCTTGAAATGGCATCAGTGGACTTATTTTACGAAGGATTGATCTTATAATTTTATGTTGAAATGGTGAGAAAAATTACAGATGTTTGAAGTTGACTCGTCAAAACAGTGGACCTAATTTTTCCATAAAAAGGAAAAATGTCTTAAATTTTTCTGGTGGTCCCTTTCTGAAAGTGTGATGTTTTTGATGTGACATTTTTCTATTTTTTATTTGAAGTTTTTGATCAAAAACTCTCAACGAAAGATGATTATGAATGACTTTTGCACTTGATGTTAAAATGTTGACAAGATGTCTGATTCACAAAACTGAAAAACAAACAAATTAAAGCATCAAAAAAATCAAAAAGTTGAAAAAATTAAAAAATTAAAGAAGTAAAATTTAAAAAAAATCAAAAAATTAAAAAAATTAAAAATTAAAATTAAAAAATTAAAAAAGTAAAAACCCTCAAAAATTAAAAAATCAAAAAAAAATTAAAAACATTGAAAAAATAAAAATTAGAAAAATTAAAAAATAAAACCAAAAAAGTTTTAAAAGCTAAAAATAATTAATTTTTAAGAAGTTAAACAATAAAAAAATGTTTTAAATGAAAGAAATATAAAAATAATGAATGATAATCTGCACTTTATGTTGAAATATCCAAGTTGAATAAATGTGAAAAGAAATTGGCGAGTAGACGGTGTGCGTTTTTGATGAATTTTCAATTGTGAAAAAATTCATGCTGAAATTTTTCAATTTCGGATAAAAGAGTAATGAATGATTTTGGCGCTTTATGTTAAAATGTCTATGTTGGATAGATATGAAAATAGATTGGCGAGTAGGTGGTGTACATTTTTTGATAAAATGAAATTAAAAGCTGTCGTCATAATTTTTTCAGCATTACATATCCATGATTTATAATTTTCACCAGAAAGTGAAAAGTGTCTAAATTTTTTTCTTAAGGTTTTTCATATTTCTGATTCGTACCGGAGCCAGTTTTACAGATCGGTAGAAAAAGCCTACAGTAGCTCTAAATAAACTTAGTAATGATTGTGATGACCTTATGAGACCCCAAAGAACCAACCACAAGGGAAGCTCTGATGATGATCATGTGAATAGTGTACACTCTTGCTAGTCTGTCACTAGCAGTTTTACAGTTTTCATTTGTAGAGGAGGCTAACTGAAAGCTAAATGAAAGTATATGAGAAAAAAAATTTTGTTAGAGCATCTTTGCTTACAGGTTCTATTGGTGAAGAGGGGAGATTGTTTTTCCAAACTGTAGAAATGTGCCTAATTAAACGATGAATTTACAAAACTATAAATTATTATCTCGCTTATACCCTGGTGAAGGTTAACCAAATTGATGAAAACATCCGAACCTACCTATACACCTATGTAAGGTATTTTAGACTCTCAACTTTTATTGTGCCTAGCACATATAAATAAGTTTGCGAGTAAGTAAGTAGGTAGTAATTTTAAAGAAACTACACGGAAGAATATTTTAGGGTGAAAAGTGCTCTTCATTTTGATTCGTGAGCTGTTATAAATTTGACAGCAAGCTAGCAAGAAAGTTCTCCATTAAAATTAAGCACGCTCCAAGGACTCTATGGTTACCATGTCTCGGGTGGAACTTAATATCCTACATCTATATATACTCATCTCGTAGTATATAGTACGCTGGTTAATGATGATGATACGTTCTCGCGTCTTATATGTAGTATATACAGATATAGCATATTATCCGCTATATACCTCTAATAAACTTAGCCATCCGTTTTATAGAAAAGACCTATTTTACTTTAAACTTTTTATAGCTTTATGATGGAAGTGCAATTTATTCGCCGTGTTTTTCGAGATAAGTGTAAATAAAATGCATTATAAAATAAAAATATATTATAGTAGGAAGGTACGATAGGTAGGTCTAGAGGTATCCCCGTACGTTACGGTATATTTCTTAAATCAAAAATACCCTCAATATTACATTAAGGATACAAAGGAGTAATTTTATACTTGTTATGTGTTTTCTGGAGTGAAATTTTAAAGCATAAGTATTAAAAGGATATGAAATACGGTTGGCTGGTTTAATGCATCCTCGAAACGCCTCTCTTATTTTATTTCATGCAAACGGTAGGTCGGTAGACGGCAAAAGCTACGATAGTTCATCTTCAAAATGCCTACCCACTTGCCACAATGAATTTTAACAATCGATTTGATACTGCGAATTGAACGTAATGGTCAATTATTAAACCAGTTATGAAAAGTATCTACTTGCTTGCTACGTTGAAAAAGTATATTTTTCATTGTCTCCGCACTAAAATTTGTTACAATAAACATTTAAAACTGTAGATTTTAAAATGCAATGCCACCTTACTAAAATGTTGATAACGAAACTAGTACAATAATTTTAGCATGTTCAGTTTGTATGCACTAGAAATATATAGAAAGAGTCCTCAAAAGATTATTAAAATAACGCCATCCAGAATTTTATATGATATCCAAAAATCAGTTTCCTAGATCAATTACGAGATGTGGTATGAGGATGTTCTCTTTTTGGACCTTGAAAAAAGGTCTATCTCACATCCTAATTAATGTAGGAAATTTAAATTTGATATATAGACTTTTAGTACAGATCATAGGTGTGCTTTTTTTGAGTTTCAATTTTTCAACCCCATTACACTCCCTCGCAGCCTCAAAAATGTGGTTTTTTGGTTGTTTTTTCTTATTTTTTCAAGTTTGTTCCTCGCATAATTCCCTTCCAAATTGAGCTAGGGAGTTGAAATTTGGTATGTAGATTTAGTATAGGTCTTGAATGTGCCTTTTGGAGGTTTCAGCTATCCATTCCAATATCTACGTGTACCCTTACCCGTTGTTCAAGAAAAAACATCCCAGAGCGCTCCTTTTTTTGTTCCATGCGTGGATAATTCGAATATCTTCTTAATTCATGAAAATCAGGCTCATAGTTTTTTTTTAGCCTGATTTTCTGTGTAATAATGTCAGTGAAAACTAGACTATTGCTGCCTATCCATCTATGATAGATGGGGATGGGCAAGGGATATCAACAAAATCCGTTTTACGGTCCTAGAAGATCATAACGATCATTTTTGACCATGTCAGATATTTACTTTTATATTTTTTCCCCCCAATACTGAAATCAGTTACTTAGCTCGATACCAATAAAAATCGATCAAATTTGGGCGATAGGCTTAGATTAATGTCGTATTTAATATTGTGGAGTGGGGACGACCTTGAATCAAAATTCAGTTATGCCCAAATTTGGGGGAGGAGGTGCTGAGGGGCCAAGACTGTAGAAATTGTGCTTTTTTAAATCAATCGATAGAAAAATCAAAATTGTGTAACATATCGAAAAATCAGCTTCCTAGTTCCATTGGAAGGGCAGGTATGAAGGGGTTTCCCCTTTTTGACCTTAAGAAGGGCTATTCCGTCCCTATCACCCCTCCAAATTGAACTAGGAAGTTTAAATTTGGTATGCGGACTTGGTACGGACCATAGATGTGTCTTTTGGAAGTTTTGACTTATCAGACCCATTGCGCTGCTTTACAGTCCAGAAATGTGGTTTTTTTGGGAGGGTTTTCTTATATTTTGAGTTTTTCCCTCGCATAACTCCTTTCCAAATGGAGGTAGGATGTTGAAATTTTGTATATACATTTAGAAAGGGTTCTAGATGTGCCTTTCGGAAGTCTCAAATTTTCAGCCTCATTGCCAGCCCTTACGACCCCAACAAAGTTGTTTTTCTATAGGTTTTTCTTATTTTTTGAGGTTGTTTCTCGCATATGCCTATTTTTCTCTTCCACCCTCTCTCAGTACACCTCAATTGGACTAAGAAGTTGAAAACTTGGAAGCGAAAAATTATTTTTTTTTCAATATTTCAAATTTTTAAAATTGTAAAGCGACATTATTTCGATAATTTACATGTTGAAAATTTTTAAAAATTATATTTAATTTTATTACATTTTTTAAGCAAAATAATCTAAATTTTTGAGCAATTTTTCCAGTATATTAAAAAAATGATGTTTTTTGAAGTTTTTTGTTCAGTTTTTCGTGTTCGAAATTTAGAATGACATATTAATCATATCATAACTTTTATCATATAAAAAGCAAAAAATTCGTTTTTTTGTTATTTTTTTCAGTTTTTTTGTTTTTTAAATTGTAAACAGGTGTTTTAAATAATTCCTGGATTTTACATTAAAAAAATAAAAAAATAAAATTTTTCCTCTTGTCTTTTTTTGAAGTATAAAATGAAATTATAAACGATTTTTTTTGCATCATTTTGCATCCGTAATTCCAAAAACTGACGTATTTCGGGGGTAATTTTGTCTATTTTTCGAGTTTTTTAATATCTAAAATGAAGTTTTGGTCAATTTTGTGATCATTTTACATTAAAAATGAGTAGAATAATCGTTTTTTTTTTTAAAATAATTTTTATCAGTGTTTCGAGTTCTTTAATTACGTTTTACATTTAAAATGATGATAATTCTGGTTTCTTGAGATATTTGACTTCTTTTTCACATTTTTAGGTACAAAATGACATTTTGAATAGTTCACAAAGCAAAAATTTAACATTTTAAAACTATTTATTTCTGTTTGTTACGCTGTGAAATGACAATTTTTCTTCAATTTACACCTTTTGAAATCAGATAAATAAAATATTTTGAAATTGTTTCTTATATTTTCAAATTTTCATTTAGGTATTATTTATTTTAGTCCATAGTTAATTTAAAATCGGAAAACTGACTTTTTTTTAAAAACGTTTTTTAATTTTTCATGTTTGCTGAGGTATGAGACGAAGTTTTTTCATTATTTTATTGATTAAAATTAAAAAATTAAATTTTTTCGATTGATAAGTTTTTTGAAGTATTTTTTTTTTAATTACCTTCTTTTTGAACTGCCAAGTGACGATTTTTTATTATGTTATTACTCGGAATTTAAAAATTACAGTTTGTTGAAATTTTTTGGATATTTTTTGCGGGGCTGTTTAAAATGACAATTGGACTAATTCTTTACTTGAAGTTTCATCTTAAATGTGAAAAATTAACGATTTCTGTTACATTTTGAGTTTTTTTTCGATTGTAAAAAGACAATGTACGATTTTGGAATTGTTTTTTGTTTTCTTACGTTTTCACAGGTACAAAATCATAATTTAAATTATTTTTTCATCGTTACCTATTCGTACCTGCGTTCAAAATCTGCGAAAGATTGACGATTGCTATGATGTTTTTTAATTTTTTTACGTATCCAAAGCTAAAAATTGATATTTCGAAAGATTTTTTTCTACATTTCACACCGAGCTAAACTGATGCTATAGGATCTGGGTCGCTAAATAAAACTAATAGCCCATTGGAGCGCCCTGAACGAGATGCCTGAGTGGCGATTACACATTAGACTCCAACCAGTCCTCTTATTGCTTACGATTACTCAAGCAATAAAAATATTTCAAATCATTGTATTAGATACGAGCTTATTCGAATGTTGATAAATTAATGTATAGCGTATGATTTTTTTACATTAGATATAGTTGTATGTACATATTTTTAATTAGTGAAACAAATTATTTATAATTTTGTTTGTATTTTCGTTTTATTTCTCAGATACGATCACGGTACATTTAGCTGTTACGATAATTTCGTTCCTAGTCAAAACTACGGAATACCGAAGTTTGTTTCGAATCATGGAGCTTTAATGCATTTAAATGAACTGCTCGGAAGCTTGTCGACGGCTGTGCAAACGTAAGTGAAATTATTTTTATGCGAATAGCATGGTGCACGTTGTACTTGCTCGCATACAACGTGTGTAGGGATTGAAACACGCTACGCTCGTTAAATTCCAACCTTTGCAAACGATCTGGTTGTTTGGTATTTTGCAATTGCTTTTTAGATGCGAGGTATTTAGCTCGTTAATACGGTTTATCGATTCGAAACACAAAAATTATCCCTGGTGTAAAAACAAATATCTAAAAAAAAATAGGGGTATAAAGACCGGATGATTGCGGATTACAAAATAAAGATTCTATAAGATGAATGAAATGTAGCTGAGATTAGAAAAAATGTTATGCTACTAATGAAATTATTTCATTTTGTAATGCGAGTAATATTCGTACTTGTTGTATAAATATTGATAGAGAACTTTGTTAATGATAACTTAGGTATAAAGAGAAAAAAAAAAGGTTTATGTATTTGATTTTAGTCTGTTGAATTTAAATTAAGCCCTGGTTATCGCAACGAAAATGTAAAAAATATGCTACGAACCAATCAAATTGCTAGAAATCTGCTCGATATTGGATTTCTAGCAGTCTGATTGGTTTATAATAATAATAATAATAATAATAATAATAATAATGAAATAATTTTTCTATTATCAATGAATCGTGAGTATTTGTAAACGTATATAAAACGGAGTTATTCGTTAGCAGTAATGAAGAAGTAACGGAAAAAGTGCAAGAAAATAAATTTACTTAAATGGAAAGATAGCTGGGTTTTTTATTTATCTTGTACAGTTGAAATGAAGCCATTACGTTATAGATATCACGGATATATATGTTCTTGAAATGAGATCTTGCTAATAATAATATTATCTATCTACTTTACAGCTCTAATCTTGGGAATACGCGTTACGAAGATGCTCGACTAAGTTTAATCGGTTTCAGCAAAGGTTGTGCGGTTTTGAATCAGTTCATACACGAGTTTCACTTCGCCGACGAGAATTCGCATTCTCAACCATTAATGGCGAAAATTATACGTAAAATTTCGTCGATGTATTTTTTAGACGGAGGCCACGCTGGCAAGAATAACACGTGGATTACTAACCAAAGTTTGTTGCAAACTTTGGCGAAATTAGGTACGTGTACGTTAAAGTTGTCATGTAGGGAAAATGAAAAATATACACTTTTTTGTTTGCTCGAGCTTAAAACGTTAATATGAAAACAATTTCATCCGAATGTTTGTCCTGGTGTGCTATGTTACAACTCGTATACTCGTTTCAGGCATAAATGTTTTTGTGCACGTTACACCGTACCAAGTTTACGATGAGAGAAGACCGTGGATTGGCAAAGAAGAAGAATTGTTTACGAGAACTTTGAAAAATTTCCAAGCTAGGATTTATCGTAAATTACATTTTAAAAATGATCCGCCCTCTTTGCAAAACCATTTCGAAGTTTTGAAAGAATTTCAACCAATGTGATTTTTTTTTAACTTGTTAAATTTTTTATATTTTGTTTATGATTATATAATATATATTTCTTTAGTATGTTATAAGATTGTACGTGTATTTTTAAAATTAACATGTTTTATTTCAATGAAGTGAAATTTTTTCTGCATCAAGGATCAAGGGAATTCGTGGTTACGATGAAACGTTTTAATTTTTTTCCTCCTCATATTCAAATAGAAGAAAGTTCGATTACAGTTTATCTTAAGATTGTTGACAGTTTAGCATTTTCTTCGTCTTCGTAACGATGGAAATGTGAAAATCACGTTCGAATAGAAAATTACTCTTTTGCAGATTCATTTTACCGTAAGTGAAACGAAATTGCTCAAAGGTTAGATAGCATGTTTGATTCTACTTTCAAGAGGTAGGTATTCACTTCAAAAGCGAAAATAATCTTTGAAATAGTTTGAAATTACTTTTCTTTTAGTTCCTACTTCTTTAAATGCAAATTCTTCAAATTAACTGCGTTTAATTATAAAATATCACGCAATCGAAAAAACTTACCGATAATCGAAGCAGTAGTACCTACGTTCAGGAAATTCATAAAAACCACTTAGTAGTGAAATTATCTTCATTGATTTGTGTAGAGAAAAAAATAACTGATATAAGTACGATACATTGATTGTTTATTAATTTTCGCCTCAACATGGATTAATTCTCTGTTCGAATTTTGTAGAAATGAAAAAAAAAACGAACAAACAAACAAATAAAGGAACTAATGATAAAAAAAATGTATAAAGTGAAATATTACACTTATACGTGATCACGAAAATAAAAATACACAATAACAATGGCGAAAAATTATACAACCTTACATATCGCGTAATGAAAGTTCTCAACTAACATCATGTGATTTAGAATTAAATAAACAAGACAGATTTGTAATAACGTTAAGATGCATACAGAGTAATAAATGATAAAAAATTTTTGCTTTCGTTACGTTTCACGGTCGATTAATACTGAATGATTAAAATGATTTATTTTATCAAATTTTTAAAAATTTGGAAGCACCAGTTTCAACTATCACTTCATGAACTGATGTAATTAAGCTACAGTGCTCTTGAATTGTTTGGTAACTCTATTCATAAAACAATAAATACAATTTAATATGTTACTCAATCATCGACATATTACTTTGAAACACAGTCTTTCGTATAAAAAAGTTCAACAATTCTTTACGCAAGGTGGGGCAAATGACCATTGTGTCATTTTCCATTCATCCGAACCATCACAACAATCACAGATTCCATCGTTTACTCTACTCGATGGTATCGGTTGAGCTATTATAACAATACGAAAAAAAGATTTAAGTAAAAGTACACACGTTTGAATTGATACAAGAAGCTTATTAATAATTACATCTTTAACCAAATCTTACCATGTCTCTGGTTAGTTTGATACGTGCAGTAAAAGTGACCATTAGGACATGCTTCAGTACCAGGTTCATCACTACCATCTTCACAATCACAATAATCGTCGTTGACTTTATTAAAACTTATCAATTTTTTATTACTATGACAAGCGAATTTGTTGTTTCTATCTGGAATATATGATTTATGAAGAGTCATATGAACTCCACGCACCGGAGGAGTACTTTTTTCACTGGTGCCGGTCAGCTCTTGGATGGATTTCATTTGATAAACGATGCAAATAAAACCAATTAAACAAACCAATAGATAGATGTATCTTAATTTTAGTTTACGACTAAGGTATACCATTATTCATGTTTGAATGGTCCTGTAAATGAAAAAATAAACCAATTTTAAATTTCGTAATCAGAAATATAGTGTTATAGTTATGAATTATTGAAAAACACATGAAAAAGATAATGTTGTACTTACTTTCATTTGATGAATAGTTCACTTCAGATTAACATCAGCTGCGGTCGAATATTTTATTCTTGGAATAGATACATATATTGGACGTGTACTTCAAACATATAACTTTTTTACTAGAGATAAATAGATTAAGCGTGAATAATTGACTAATTAATTTCGTTTAAGTGTAATTGAAATATTCTTTTTTAGAACTAGAAGTTATCATATCACTTTTATCGGCGTTGGACTATTTTCACACTAAATTATTGCTGCTCGTAAGAATGGGTAAAGACGTTCATTTTTTTGTAAATTTCGTCAACAGTTAAAAACTTAAAACATCATTATAATGCACATGACTGTGCATCGCTGGTTAAATGGAGTAAAAAAATGAATAAATGATGATAAATTTTATCCGATTCACGTTTCAAACTTCAAAGACAAATCTTTTATGAAAGCTTGAAAGCTCAACATTAGTTCATTATGATCTACTGATTCCTACCCCCAAGTTAAACTCATGCAAGTTAAGACCATGAAATATAAAATGCGATTTGATGAAATAAAAATTCTTCCATTTTGGGTTTTCCCAACAGAAATTGAAAATGATGTTCCATGAAATAGTTCATTTCTATCTTAGCAAAACAAGTGAGACTTTGATTCCAATTCTAGCATACATCAATGTCTTTTAGTTAAATATATGAAGTCGACAATTTAGCATGCAATTAGAAGTTCACCATCCGTGTTTTTTTTTTTTGTAGTCTGGACCCCAGAGGCCTACTGATCTATGTGTGAGTGAAAAAGTGAAAAGAGCAGGAATTTAAATAATTTCCAGGTCTGACATCCCAATAAATCAATAACATAAAAACAAAAGAAATTTGTCTTCTAATAAATCGGCAATATATGGGAGTAACTTTACTACTTTTAAAGAACATGAAAAAACTTTGAAAATTCATTTGAAAGAACAAGAATTACTATTTTCCATTCTTCTTCCTTTTTTTCTTTTTTTTTGAATTTCAGCAGATAATTCTTCGATTTGTTGTAATTCAAGCGCATTTTAGAGATGTTTTCTGAGGGTTTACTTTCGTTTTGATTCATTTTTTGGCTGATTTGACGATATTTAGTCAAATTTTCAACAATTTGGGGGAGTTGAGTTGAAGAGCAAAAATCTACAAGAATGAAAACAGAGAACCAAAGAACACCAAATAAAAAACATGAACAGAAGACGAGAACAATATTTCAAGAACTGTGATGAATAAGAACAAAATGAGTACCAAGTTTACAAATCCTAAATAAAAACAAAACCAACAAGAACAAAAATTTTGATTCGTGAGAACAAGAACAAGAACAAGAACGAGATTTAAAATTCACTTGTTCTTCCAGCCCTTGTTGTAGATATGCCGTACAATTCATTTTGGTATTTCACTTTTATTTCTAGTTCTATTGCCTGGTCAACTGTTGGGTGGTCAGTACACGTGAAATGTAGGATGTAGTGGTCAAAAATCAGAGTAGTGAACTAATATTTCACCCTGATAATAAGATAAACCTTAAATTATGTGAGAATAATCGTTGTATTGGGTAATTTACCTAAATAGATTGCTTTCTATGATTTGAGAAAAAAATTTATACCTAAATAAAAATTTCATTTCATTTAAGTGTATGCTCTGGGTATCTCATCTGTGAAAATTTAGTTTTGCTATAATTTTATAGCTAATGGATAAAATGATACAAAATTTCAATATACGCTTTGAGATAAAATTGTTTTTCCATGTATTTTTAGACATTTTAAAAATTCATTTCATTTGAAAAAAAAAACGAGATTCGAAGATTGAAATTTGTCTCTACCTATCAGTAAATTTTGTTCAAAATTATCCAAAATTCACTCACGAATCTCGTGTGTTTTCGAAATAAATAAAAACTGTTTTCAAAATGTCTCAAAAGGCATTTGCCGGACAATTTTATCTCAAAGCGTATAGGCTATATTGAAATTTCAAAACATTTCAAGCATTATAATGAAACAATGACAGGGATAAATTTATCTGCATTTTAAATATCCAGAGCATAGTTTTAAAAATTATTATTTACCGTTCTTCCATGACTAAATACTAGAATTAAGATTATAATAATTGTAATAATTATATAATTTATTTACGAAAAAAATGAAAAACACACAAGTCGCTAATGAATCATCAGTTAATTCGGTTTCTGTTCAAAACATAATGTGAAAGTAGCGCTTCCCGAATTCCTTGTACATGTTTACTATATACATTCCACGTTAAATTTCCCTGCTCAATTTCACGGTAAAATCAAACAAATCACTATTATTCCTTCACTTCCGTACAAATTTAAACGAGATCAACAATTCAAATATGCAATTCGTTTTATTCATTAATGTAAATCAAATTAATAAATTACCGGAACGTAATTTACTTAAAACCGTTATACGAAAAAATTGAATACAAATTACCAGAAAATTTTCATCGACTGCAACACTGCGTTTGTTTTTGTTCTCCGTCTTCGTCATTCTCGCAGAATACGAGATCTTCGTTCTTTTTCTAATATTTTCTCAATCCATTGCGTTGCCTATGGATTGAGTCGAGCTGGGACGTAAAGTTAAACGATAGATACAGAAATCAGATCAACTTGCGAATTTTTATTTCGTGTACGTTTAATTTGTAAGCGTTCGTAAGATCGGTTTGCGTGTTAAAAATTTAATGATTAGTAAATTTTTGTAGTGATTTAATGATTCATTCGACTACACGGCTTACTTAGTTCGCTTTTTTTTTTGAATACAGTTGTTCTTTTATTTTGGTTTCGTATTTTTCTGGAAAGCAGTGAAATGTGTTGTTTTCGTATTGATATCTTATCGTTATATTAATATCGATGTGATATATTAGAAATTTCTATTAATCAAGAAAACGTAAATATGATTTATTTAATCAGCAATATGCGGAGTTGAAGTAGTTGCAAATCGCCAGACGAATACAGTTTCAGTTTGTTCGTTGACATCAGCACAAGAGGTATGTAATCACAATGTACACACAGATGCTAAATGTTTTCTCTCTTCAAATGTACGCGTGTATTTAATTACGAAGCATCTAGGTCATGTTTACAAATTTCACTGCAACAGGAAGATAACTTACATTTTGGGGTGATTTTAAATTCGCCGAATTCTACATTATGTGGTATCGTTATCGTTATCAGTTCTTAATGTTAAAGGTGTTGAAAACTTCCTTCAGAAAATAACTACATACATAGGTTTCATGATATGCGAGTAGTGATTATTTTTCGGTTGTTCTTTTACCTGTACGATATTTTGGTTGGATAAACTAAACTCGAATCACGTAGATGATAAAGAATTCTCCATTCGACTATTTATTGCTTACTTGTTTGGTGGCGAAAACATTTGCATAATATTAATATAGGAAATATCATACAGCTTGTATTTCAAGGTTTTTTTTTGTATTTTTGCTATTTGTCTTAAACTAATGATGCATTTTATTGGCGACTATTCGCTTCTATTAAAACCAGTCGTTGGTAGTTTTTGGTAGCAAAAATGTTTCAAAATTACCAAGATATGACTATGGTAGGTACCTTACATGCATATGTATGTACACGAAAACCCTAACGTTTTATTTTTATTTTATAGTCGAGATAATTGTGTAATAACTCGAGAAGCGTGGTGTGTATTGAATAATATATTTATTGGCAAAATTCCATATGCTTTTTCAAGCTTCGCTGTTTGAGCTACTTTTTAGAATTTTGGCCCAATGTTTAGCTTCCATCTTACTTTGGTATTGTTTTAACCGTCTGCGTCTGTTGAACCATATTGTGTACGTACGTATTTAATTTACGTAGTAGTGTGCGAATAAGTGTGCAAGATTCGTTCAAGTTCAAAAACACTGTAAGTAGGTATTGGTCCGAGAATCCGGTCCACGACGAACAGCTGATTTTCAAAATATACACACAAGTCCAGTTCGAACGTATACGTAACCTGAAGTAACTAACGTTCTCGGATATAATTAAAAAATTGACGAACATTAGCGCAATGACTCGCACACGTAATTAATGTTCGACAATTAACGTGTTCTCGGTGTGCAAGTCCTAGCATTGTTGCTGGCTTCAAAAACACACTACTTACACCAGTTATTACACTTCATTAAAATTTAAATACCATTACGAGAGGTTCGTTTTCCCTTTACGTGCGGCGATGAGCCTTCGATAGTTCGTTAACATTTTGCCCCTTTTGTTGGACGTTCATTATCCCAGGTTGTCGTAACGGTAGCGCAAATCTCATCGATAATTTTGAAATCTTACCCGTCGGCGTGAATTTGTCTGGTATTGGATAATAACTTGTTTCAGCGGTGTAGAAAAAAAAAAAAAACTCGTCAATTTTTTATTCTACTACCGGATCGTAGAATCCATCGTATAAGTAGTATCGGTTTTATTCGTATTCGACGTACGTAAATAGATTTTGCGAAATCATCAATTTAACAGGAGCCAAAAGCGAGAGAACAATGAACTGAGGAGAAATTTCAGTATTTTTTAGCCAGATTTTATACATTACATTGTGGAAGAAAATCAGAGACCATTACAGTCTTTCGATATGAAGTGAATGTCAGGGGAAAGGAATCCAAACAAAATCCTTACTGGGGTCCTAGAAGAGGGTCAAGACTAGTTTTGAGCATGTCGGTTATTTACCAACCATTTTAGCCTGAATTTTTTCATATTATATTGTCAATGAAAACCGGTCTATTGCAGTCTATCTACCTAAAATAGGATGGAGGTGAGGGGGGGCGTACCAACGAAATCGGTTTTGGGGTTCTAGAAAGCCATTGTGACCATGTTTGGTTGGTCATGCCGGATATTTATTTTTATTATTTTTAACTTGATTTTCTACGTCATATTGTCAATGAAAACCAGACTATTACAGTCTGTCGACCTATGGCAGATCAGGAATGGGAAAGTATTATCAACTTGGGGTCCTAGAAGACCATTACGACTACTTTTGGCCATGCCAGATTTTTATTTTTATTTTTTTTCCCCCGAAGAATAAAAATTATTTACTCCGCTCAATACGGACCAAAATCGATCTAATTTGGGGAATAGACTTCGATTGGCGGTCCATTTGATATTCTGGAGTGAGGATGGCTTCGGGCTAAAATTCAGTTATGCCCAAATTTGGGGGACAGCGTGCTGAGGGGTCAAAACCGCAAACGTTGTTTTTTCTAAAGCCAATCAATACGGAATTCAAAGTTGTATAACATATCCAAAAATCAGCCTCTTACATCAATTGGGAGGGGAGATGTGAGAGATTAACTTTGAAAAAAGGACTCTTCCTCTTCTATCTTCCCACCGAACTGAGCCACGATGCTGAAATTTGGTACGTACATTTAGTAGAAACCGTTGATGTAATCTTTGGCAGTGTCGACTGTTCAGTCTCATTGCATCTACTCACACCTCCGAAAATGGGGGGTTTTTGCCCCCGCCCCCAGACTAAAATTATTTAGTCTGCTCGATACTGACCAAAATCGCCCCAATTCGTTCAACCAGCTCAGTTTGACGCCAGATTAGATATTTATGAGTGGAGATGACCTTGGGTCAAAATTCGTTTATGCTCAAATTTGAGGGGAGGGGTCGCTGAGGGGCCAAAATGAAAACAAACTGTTCATTTCTACACCAATCGATAGAGAATCAAAAGTTGTGTGATATATCTAAAAATCTACCTCACAGGTCAATGGGGGGGGAGGGGGAGATATGCGGGGTTATCTTTTTTTTGACATTGCAAAAAGTTTGTCTCACGCATATACCTGCTTCCCCTCTCTTCCCTTCCGCATTGTACTAAAAGGATGAAATCTAACACGTAAAAAAAGATTTAGTCAGGATCCTAAATGTACGGTTTGTGGTTTCAATTTACAGCCCCCGTTGCGCCCCCTCACAGCCCCATAAGAGTGGTTTTATGGGCGATTTTTCTTATTTTTTGAATTTGCCCTACGCATGTCACCTTTCCAATTTGAGCTACGAGGTTGCAATTTGGCATATAGATTTATAAGAGATTCTGGATGCGCCTTTTAGAAGTTTCAACTCATCAACGTCCATAGCCCCCCCCCCCCAACCACGAAAAAAGTTTCTTGGTCAGTTTTTTATAATTTTCTGAGTTCGGCCTCGCATATAACCCCTCTAAATTGAGGTAGGAAGTTGAAATTTGGCATGTAGATGTAGTAGAGGCCCTGGATGTACGTTTTTATTTCAACTTATCGGCTTTTTTACTCTTCTCAGTTCACCCCCCCCCCCCCTTCACAGCTTAAAAAAGTGAGGTTTTCAGCTGTTTTTCTAATTCTTTGGCTCGTCCGAGGCATATCACTCCTCCTAATTGAGCTAGAAAGATAAAATTTAATGCGTAGATTTAGTCAAGGTTCTAGATGTATTGTGTGGGGTATCAAGTTTTCTGCCATATCTCGCCTCGTCACAGCCCTAGAAAAGTGATTTTTTTGGGGGTGATTTTTATTTTTTGAATTTTTTTGTTCTTCGTAACTCTTCTTTTCAAATTGTACAAAGAGGTAGAATTTGACTTGTAGGGGGTTCCAACTTATCAGTCTCTTTACCACCTCCTCATAGCCCCGAAAAAGTGAGTTTCTTATGTTTTGATTAGTCTCAGGCATATCTCCTTTTGGAAGTTTCAACTTATCACCCCATCCACAAAAAAGTGGTTTTTTGGTCGGTTTTACTAATTTTTTTGATTTCAGCCCCCGCATAGGTATCTCCCCTGCAAATTGAGCTAGGATGTTGAAATTCGGTATGTAAATTTAGTCGAGGTCCTACATGCGTGCTTTGGAAGTACGCATGAATCTTCTGATCACAAATATCGAAAATTATTTTCACCATCTCTTGAGACTCGATTAAACTTTGATTTGTTCTGGTACAACAGTTTTGAAGACAATCTAAAAAAGTCCGCACCCACGGATGGAGTTCATCTCTTCGGATTGCGAAGATCACGTTCCATCTTTCTTCTCGTGAATTTTGAGATTTCCACACGTTTTCATTTATATGGTTTGGTCTTCCCTTCTCTTCCAGCACTTCCAGCATGTACCGTATTTTTCCTACTGTATGGGAGAGTTTCACGTTCTTTCTGAAAATATTCAATTTCGTTAATTGTGTGTTGAGAGAAGAAACTGGTAATTTTTATGGATGAACGTAGTACGTGAAAATATTGATCATATTTTAACCTGAAAGGAAAGTAGAAAAATGATGATTCACTTACCAACATAGACTGCAATTCACCTATTCTGTTGTTTAGTCTTCCGATTTCTGCGGTATATTTTTCCAAAGAAACAAAGTCCGACATTTTCGTTTTTTAAAATAAAACAAAATAAAATTCTACTTGAAATCTTCTAGTTTCTATCTTGATTAGAATCTTATGCTTTGCAAACAGATAGCTTAGGTCCATGTTTACAAGACTAAAATCACTTACCCGCGGCTCGATATCGATCAAACTCGCTGAAATTCCGATAATGATCTTGGATTGACGATGGATTTGATGTATATGACTAAAAATAAGCTTGGATCGAAATTCAATTTGGCCTAATTTTTAGCTTTTGAAACATTCGATGGAGAATAAAAACTCGTATAACAGATTCAAAAATTTGTTTCATACGTGTATTGGTAAGGGACATATTGGCTTTACCCTGTTTTTTTACCTTTAGAAAAAATCGCTCCTCTTCTCTTCCTTCTTAAATTTAACCTATTATTGTTAAATTTTTACATATGGATTTAGTAAGTCGTCTAGACGTATTGTTTGAGCGTTTCAACGTTTCAGCCGCATTAAACCCTTTTTCAGTGCTACAAAAAAAGTGGTTTTTGAGTTGGTTAGGTTTCGAGTTAGTCCCGAGTAGAAAAATTAATCGTGAGAAGAAGTAGCACAGCAGAGTACAATTCATCGTAATGTACTTAACATTACGTTGAGATTTCCCTCCGAACATTATATTCGATAGTACTAGTACGATAATTCAAAAAAAAAAAAATATATATTACTTTATCTCTAGAATGAAGATTGCAATTTATTTTTATTAATTATTGCAAGCTACTAACGAGATATACTATTTGATAAAGATGAAGAGATCCGCACGTAGAGAAAATTCCTGATTATCTCACCACCTCTTGTCTACTTTAGTAGCCTCATAAACTTTATACCCTTCTTTATTTCTAAATTCTTGAATATTTCACGAAACAAAAAAAGGTACAAAAAACCTGTAAATATCCGTAAAAAAATTCTCGTAAAATAACAGTATGTATATTTTATCCATTGTACGCGAACTGAAACGAAACCGCAATTAATTACGTCCGTAAATACATACTATTTTTTCGTCGATTAAATTTGTACGACGTTTTGAATTTTTCGAACTGGTAACTGGTTGGAATACGTATAATGTAAATACAGCATAGTATTTTTTTTCAGTTACTACTACGTCGTGGTTCGTGGCTCGTGGTGTATATTCGATAAAGAGACAAAAATTACCAACCAAAGAGCAAGGTTAAAAGGTTGATGAAGAATTTTATATATAGCTACGATCTTGAATAGTGTTTGAGTTTGAAAAAGATCTTATACTTTGGTATCGTTTAAAACCATGTTACACTGATGCTATAGTCATACCATTCCTCGACACTGTTGCTTTCACATTGGTACTCGTTTTGTGGATGATAATATTCTGATGGTTTTTATGTTGCAATGATGAGTGATAAATTACGTCCTACGATTGATGGGATTTATCGTTAAGAGTCTCCGTAATGTGATATTCGATCGAATTCGGCGACGACCGCGACCATCATGTCGAATGCAAAGTCTGAAGTTTGGGGTCACCTTATCAGCGTATATATTTTTTTTCTCGATAGTATCCTTATATATGTAAATATACGTGCGTATTATAATTTTCAAATAAACACGTTAAGTAGACGTACGATATACATAAGCAGTGAGTACATATGTGGACGATTGATGACGTCATATCGGACGTTAGCTCGTATAACGTAAAGTGGAAAATCACGAGTATGGAAAATTAATACGACTTGTTGGTATACCTGAATATAAGATGCGAAAAATTCGTCGAAGTGTGTTTATATGTAATTATATTGTGTTTGATTTCGAATAAGGTTCTACTGAAATTAGCCAGCTCATTGGTAAATTGCAAGTAATTACGAGCTATATGCGTCAGATATTAATTCGATGATCGGTTGAATTAATGGGTATTTAGATATACGTTAGTCATTCTTAATATAATTTCAATCGATTATTTTATCGGCTGTTTGATTATTCGATTTCAATGATAAATCAAATGCCAAGAAGAAAAATTGTAATTAGTTAACATTTTACCGATACGATCTCGATATATGAATCAATCCGAAGACGTGTTATCTTTGGTAGATACCGAGTACCAGTCACGTTGAATAATTATTTACTCAAAATTATTCGACCAATGTGACGTAAAAGTAAAATGGAGGTCGAATGCGGATTATAAATAATAATAAAGAGCTGCCTTAAATGTAAAACTGGTTCAGCAAGAAATTTTACCATTTATTGGTTTATTTAATCGGGTGTAAGTTTTAAACGTTATCATAAAAATTGATTTCTATAATAAATTAGGTTCAGTGGTGAAATATTCTGCGATTGATAACAACTGTTTAGCTTTTATTACCTCTAAAAGGTCGTCATTTGTTGTGTGTGTGTGTGTGTGTCTTTTTTTAGCTTTTTTTTTCTCTCCTCATATATATTGTGAAAAAAAAACTAGGACGTTATAGTGTAATAACGCTAGGTAGATTCAGACACGAGTAGGGGACAGGGAGGATGTTACAAAAATCAGTTTCAGCATCGCAGGAGACTATTAAGACCATTTTTCGATGTGTCAGATATTCATTTCATCATTTTTCGCCTAATTTTTTAATGACGTATTGTCAGTGAAAATCATATTATTGCGGTGTATTGACATACGTCAGATGATGGTGGGGGGGGGGGGGTGAATTTCAACAAAATTTGTTTTGAGGTCCTTGAAGACCACTGAGACCTATTTTGGCCACTTCAGGTATTTATGTTTATTTTCTTCGATTTTCTCCCGGAACTAAAAATTATTTGCTCAGCTGAATACAGAAAAAAATCGATCGATTTTTGGGAACAGACACAGATTGGCGACGGATTTGATATTTTGAAGTGGAGATGACCTCGGTTCAAAATTCAGTTATGTCGAAATTTGGAGGAGGGAGTGCGGAGGTGTTGAAATCCCAAAAATGCTCATTTTCGAGCGAATCGATAGACAATCCAAAGTTGTACGATGTATTCAAAAATCAGCCTTCTAGGTCAATTAGGAGGGAAGATGTGAGGGTTTTTTCCTTTTTGTCCTTGAAAAGGGGCTATCACTCCCCTATCTCGCCTCCAAATTGAGCTAGGAAGTTGAAATTCATTTTGTAGGGTCATAGATGTGCTTTTTGAGAGTTTCGACCTTTCAGACCCATTGTTCCGTCTTACAGCCCCAAAATATGGTTTTTGGGCTGGTTTTCTTATACCTTAAGTTCGTTTTTAGTAACTCCCCCTCCCTCCCCCCATTCAGCTAGGGAATTGAAAATTTGTTATGTAGAGCCATAGATGTGCCTTTTGAGGGTTCCAATCTTTCAGACCTATTGCCACCCTTACAGTCCCGAAATGAGGTTTTTGGGCTAGTGTTCTTATGCTTTGAGTTTGTTTCTCGCAATTCCGCCCTCCCCCCCCCCCATTGAGCTAGTACGTTGAAATTTGGTATGTAGATTTAGTATACGTTCTAGATGTGCCTTTTGGTGGTTTCGACTCTTCGGCCTCATTGCAACCCTTCACAGCCCCAAAAATGTGGGTTCTTGGACGGTCTTTTTGAGTTTTTGAGTCCTCGCATAACTCCCTTCCAAATTGAGCTTGGAAGTTGAAATTTAGTATAGAGATTTAGTATAGGACCTAGATGTACCTTTTGAGAGTTTCGAGTTATCAGTCTCTTTTCATCCCTTTCCCCTTCTCCACCAGGCAGGCTTTCACAGTCTTAAAAACATAATTTTTGATATGCTTTTTTTTATATTTTGAGTTTTTTCTTCGCATAACTCCCATCGAAATTGAGCTGGGAAGTCATCTGTGGTTGAAAAAAATCTGCTATTTCTAGAGCAATAAAATGAGGAGATATGAGGTTCGCCGCTTTTTGACATTGGAAAAAATTAGCTCCTCGCTCCTCTCGTTGAGGGAAGGAGCAAAAATTGGTCATGCATATATAGTAGAAGGCGTAAATGTGGTGGGGGAAAGGAATTCGACTTTCAACTCGTCGTTCGTATTCCTGTACAGACTCTAAAATAAATTTTTAGATAATTTTCCCCGGTTGCTTGTTTAAATTTTCTTAAAACTGAGCTAAGAAGATGAAATTTAACATATATACAACGTACATGCATTTAATTCGTACACTAGATTAGTTGCGCAAGCAGGGAAGCGGGGTGGAAGGAGTTGATAGTTTGAACCGACCTTAAAGTCGGAAAATTTTCACATTAATGCTCCCGAAAATGCTCGTTTTGATCGTTTAAGAAGGGCATTTTTTCCGAATTTCGCCTTCGCTTCGCTCGTACATATCATTTCATTCATTGGAACCCAACTATTTTGAGCCATTCCTGGCTACGCCACCGCCCTGGATGGTGTTTTTGTGATTTCAATCATTTGCTCCAGAATTTAAACGACATCCCCTTTCCTATGTACTTCTTTCATTTCATTTTATGTTCAAATCATTTTTACTTCTTGTTGCTGAAAATCATCAAGTCTGTGAAATATGAGATTTATGGACAGTGCTTGAAGAATCGGAAGAGTGTTCGATTTTTTTCTCTGTTAATCAAAATGAGGAAATTAATGGAAAAGTTTAGTTGAATTAGAGAGTATCGACATTGTAATTCATTAGAATTACGTCACTTCCATGATGTTGTATTATGGAAGATATAGAACACAATGTTCCTGTATTGCCTTACGTTTATGATCCAGTGCACTATTAGTAGGATAAAAAAATGATAATTTATGCTATGTTATCAATTCACGAGCGCATTGTTAGATCGATTATCGACGTATTGATAATAATCAATTAACTAGTTTTACGATTGAGAAAGATTCAACTCATTTTATTAATAAGGTGACATTTTTAAATACTGATTTATCGTTTAATGTTCCAGAGTGATAAATACTCTGATTTTTAAGGTAAATTTTTTGTATCTTATCCGAGTGCATTGATTTGTTTAAATTATCACTGATAAGTTCGTATTTAGTTGATGAATGAGGCGAGAAAAAAAAAACAGAAATTTCGGGACTGAAAATTCGAACTTTTAGGTATTACATGTTGTGATGAAAGACACTTGTTTTTGACTTGAACTATCGTTTCCTTGAAACTACGATGGGAAATTACAATAATCTCGTCAGATGTACTATTCCAAATGGAAAAATACTGGATACGATTGGCCCTATTGCACATAGTTGTTCTGCTATCGTCAGGTATGCAGTAAATACGCACGTATAGATAGATAGTACTGGATCACAGAACCGTAAATTTTTATACTTTCAGATAGGAATCTGTTGAACTTATCCTTGATACACGAGATGTACATTATATATGGTCCTTGCCCTTTTCCCATATGCGGTACTTTGCGTAGCGATAAATAGATTCGGTAATGGGTTTGTGCGATGTTGATGGTCTTCTTAATAATTAGTTGTGATTCGCGATGTCGAACTTGAGCAATGTGGGTAACCTGGGTATGACGTAATTACCACATCAAATCGCAATATGCAACGAACCGAACATCAGAGCTCGCGATTAAAATATTAACCCGCGAGCGTTTCGATTGTTTACCTCGTTCGTGAAGGTATTTTTTTTCACGTGTATTACGTTTAAATAAAACGTGTGCGAATATGTACACACGGTGGATGGTGCGCCAGCTGGTCAGATGTTCTCATGCGGTAAGCTGTTGAAAATTTTTCAATTGAAAGTGGAAGTGATGAAGTACTTGGATGAATGGAGAAAAAGCAGGTAAAAGAGTGAAAATGAAATTTTTATTCTCGTAGATGATCGAAATGTTTCTGTTGAATGGATGAGAGAAGTTGATAGAGCATGCAAATTGTACGATGAACCTAGTATCGCTGGTCTTGATGATGCTCTAGTAGAGGATTTGTTCGGTACAGGTCCTTAAAGTGGCTGAAAAAAATATTTTAATTCTAAAAATATGTAATCAGTTTTTAGTCAAAGTTTTTACGTCACATGGTCAATGAAGACCAGACTATCAACCTATGACGGATGGAGGCGGTAGTATCTACGAAACCTGTTTTGGGGTCTTCGAAGATCATTTAGACCATTTCTAGTCATGTATGATGTTTATTTATTTTTTTTTATCGAAATAAAAAATCGTCTACTGGCTTGCTATCAACCAAAATCAGACTATTACAGTTCTTCGATCTGAAGCGAAAGCAAAGGCGGAGTAATACCAGCAAAATCCGTATTGGGGTCCTAAAAGAGGGCCAAAACCAGTTTTGAGCATGTTTGTTATTTACCAACTATTTTAGCCTGATTTTCTATGTCATATTGTTAATGAAACCCAGTCTATTACAGTCTATCGACCTAAGGTAGATAAAGGGAAGGGGGTACCAACGAAATCGGTTATGGGGTTCTAGAAGACCATTGTGACCATTTTTGGTCAAGCCAGATATTTATTTTTATTAATTTTAGCTTTATTTTTTATATGTCATATTGTCTATGAAAACCAGATTATTACAGTCTGTCGACCTATGGCTGATTAGGGGGGGGGGGAGGGAATATCAAAAAATTCGTTTTAGCGTCCTAGAAGACCATTAAAACCATTTTTGACCGTGTCAGATTTTCCATTTTTATTTTTTCCCGCCGACGAATAAAAATAATTTATTCTTCTAAATACAGACCAAAATCGATCAAATTTGGGGAACAGTTTTTGATTGACGGACCATTTGACATGCATGAGTAGGTAGGACTTTGGGTCAAAATTCAGTAATGGCCAAATTTGAGGAAGGGAGTGCTAAGAGGTTATAATAGCAAAAAGTGTTGGTTTTTAAATCAATCGATAGAGAATCAAAAGTTGTATGTCATGTTCAAAAATGAGCCTCCCGTCAATTAGAAGGAGATATATAGGGGGGGGGGTCCCCTTTCTAACCTAGAAAAAAAGCTGCCCGACGCATATCTCTATTCTAAATTATGTTTGGGAGATGAAATTTGGCGTGCCCACTTTGTAGAGGCTTTAGATATGTCTTTTGATGGTTTCAACTTCTTTGCACTCCCTCGCAGCCTCAAAAAAGTAGTTTTCTGGACGATTTTTCTTAATTTTGTAAGTTTCTTCCACGTGTATCTCGCCTCCAAATTGAGCTAGGAAGTTGGAAATTTATATGTAGATTTAGTAGGGTGCTAGATAACGCCTTTTGGGGGCTTCAGCTGTTCACTGAATTACCTACTTGTATCGCTATCACTGATCAAGAAAAAACATCGCAGAGCTATCGTTTGTATTATTTTATAAATGAACAACTTGCCTATCTACTTTATTTTACGAAAATCAGGCTCAAAAAGCAACGCATTGTGATGCCTTTTTTTTTTTTTCATTGTTTTTTGAATGTATATTAAAGTTGTTTACTCGACTTGAAACCATCCAAAATTGCTCAAATACAACCAGTAAGCTTTGATTGGCAGTGAAGTTGTGAAGCCCTTGAGTCAAAATTCGGTCAAATTCAAAATTTGAGAAGGAAGTGCGGACGGGCAAAAATTGTTCGTATTACAGCCATTCGATAGAGTGTTGAAAATTATATTTTTCATTCAAAAATCGATCTTTTAATTTAATTAGAAGGGGAGATATATTGGGGTTTTCCTTTTTTTGACATTGCAAAAAGTTTGCCCGGTGGTTATGTTCCTTCAAAATTGAGCCTTACATTTATATTTGGAATACAGATTCTGCTGGGTTTCTAAATGTACTTTTCAGTAGTTTCAAGGATTTTGATTCTGTTTTTGTCATTTTTCAAATTTATCTGGCCCTTGTATCTATTCAAAGTTGACCAAAGGAGTTGAAAGGCTTCCTACAGTTGGTAGTCCTGTCCTCAGAGTTTGAAAATTATTATGGAACATTGTGGCGAGTCTCGTGAAAAATTTTCGAGTGCAAGAACCACTGTCACCCTTTTCCCCTCCGTCATTATTGTAAAAAAAAAAAACGTGTATGAGTACTATGAATGAGAATTTTTTGAAAATTTTTGATTCGCATTTTCTCAATTTTTTTGTTTTATGTTGAAATGTTCAAAAAAATTGGAAGGGGGCACTTATGGCTGGGAATTTTTATCCTGTTTGTTAGATGGTCATCTAGCACAGATATTTTTTGTGGTTCTATAATTGCCTGCAACATGCTCAAAAAAAATTAAAACAAAAAAATCCACGTTTTCACTACTTTTTCATAACTAATAATGGAGGTATCTCAACTCTAAATAAAACTTAGTAAGATGTATAACCTGAAAATTTCAAAATTGTTTACCCTACCTTTCCAGAAATATCACGTGTTGAAATTTCGACATGGAGGGGGGGAGGCGATAATTCCGGAAGAAGTGAGTGCAGGGGTCAAAAACTTTTTAGGCATGTTTTTAGACCATGAGTAACTTTTTGGCTCAATTTTGATCGATCTTTGGTCGGGGCCATTTTTGACCCGTGTTAGGACACCCTCTGAACCACGACATTGCACGTACAATCTAACGATTTGTTCTGCTAATTAGTACCTGGTAGAAATTTCATGTAATAATATTAATGTCGGGTAGTTATTCTACTTGTACTCATAAGCTAGTAGCTAAGGTATCTGTAAAGATGAGCTCACCTGTATTTGCCAGTATGTGTAGGTATAGGTTTGATACGTATGTAAATTGCTTGTATGTACAAAACAAATCAATTTTTTTCAACGTTACCTTCAACTTGACTGTTGAAATACGTACAGTTGTTTGCCATTTATGATGGCACGTCGATATCAATGAATCCTTTCGCCGTCTTATGTAGATATGTCTTACGTCTGACCAGCGTTATATTTCACCTGATGAGCTTTGTTGTTAAAGGTGTCAGCGTTAGCTTCGTTTCACTTGTACCTGGGTATTAATTACAACGGATTATGTATTTATCATATGGGACGTAGGGTTTTGATACTTACTTGTGTAATATCAGCCATCAAAATGTACGCCCGTACTTGGTAATTCTTGGCTAGACAGGATGTACCCGACTGTATCTGATGTTCTGCTCGAAAGAAAACGCTGTCTCGATAAACGACCAGTTGGTGTAATTTGAGCAATGAACATTTTGACCGACCGTGGCCGTCTCGTACCAAGTAATTGACGCCGGAACTGTACAGGAAAAAGAGTTATAATTATATTCGATAGTAATCGTTCATTATAGTATATTTAGAAATTATAAAATTAAGAAATTTATGAACATATCTGCTTCAAAGGAACATCCATTTATAGCAATATAAGTAAATAACTAATCAACGAGATAAAACACGTTATTTTTCTTCGAAACTGAACGAATATTTTGTAAGAATTAATGAAAAATATATGAATTCGAGGAAATACTATTGCATATAAAATTTTCTTCCGCACGAAAATTATTTGGATACCATATTATGGGTAATCGAAAGTTGAAAACTTACCCACTTATGGTGTATTATTTTGTAAATTTATTATATTTTACGTGCTTGCTTCCCCTTTCGAGTCTTATTTATACCCTGAAAAATAACCTCAAGTTTAAGGGTGATATTTCGTATTCTGCACGCCTCTTCTACGTTGCTTCACTATTACAATAATTTAGCTGACCACATTTGACCTCAATCAATCTGTTGCGAAACGGAGCTCAGCCTCGTTGAATTCAACCGTGCGTATAAAATGAAATAAAAAATAAAATATTGAAGGGATCCGTCGCGTCGAGTCGTCTGCCAGTTTGTTACTTTCTAAATTTACGATAGTTGTCTTTTTGAAGGGAAAAAATTACGAAAACAATTTGATGAAGTATGAGTTTGAATTAACTTGATTCGGAGTATCTTTTAATCTGGATAAATGCGATTAAAAGTAGAAATTTACGTACAGATTGTATTAACGTGAAGTTTTAATTGCCCGAATAATTTTTTCGTTATAAAATTGAAAGTGGTTGGATGGGTATAAATGAAACGTACCGAATGAAACACGTTTTTATTTCTGATGATCCGCAATTTTTTTACCATTCAATCAATTTAGATTTTGAAACAATTTAAATGATTAATGTTTATGCTGTAAAAGTCATCTGGTATTTTAACTGAATAATTGTACTACTAAATTTTAGTTCATCAATTGGGGTATACTGTAAAAATAGGAATTACCAAAAAAACCAAAAATACTCTTCTCTACGATTGTATGAAGGTTGTTTGGGTCGGGGGGGGGGTAAATATTTTTCAAAATTACTATTTTTAGTTTGCATACCAAGTTTTATCTCCATAGCAAAATTAAGGTCAACTATAGGAGCATTTAATTCTTGAAGAAGACTCAAAGATTTAATTTTTTTTGTAAAAATTTGATTCTTCCCTTTGTTAGGCACACCCTGAACACCTTCTTCATTTACATACGTACCAAGTTTCAGTCTCTTTAGGTCAGATAAGAGGCTACTGTGGTAAATCAATGATTTCTCCTCTCAATACAATTTCATCAATTTTTCCTGTAGCTTTTTTCCAGTGAGCAGTTTGCCCAAGTTCAATGTTTGTTTTTAAAAAATGGACATGTATACCAAATTTTTGATGAACTTTCTTCTGTTGTAAGAAGGAATTCAATAAAATTCCAGTGGATTAGTTTTGATAAACGTTTTGAAAAAGGATTTTTGTATTTTTTTGGCTTTTTTATTGTAACAAAAATTGCAAAAATTGAACGGATTTTCAGAATAAAATGAATTGGAAGAATGGCCCATTGAACGGTTGCTTGATGTGAGTAAATTTGGAAGAATTGCACAGCCATACAACCTCAGGAAATGACTGTGGCTAATTCAAGGCATCCAAAAGGGGCGAGAATCAAGTATACTAGGTACAGGGATCAGAATAATTTTTTTTGGCAAGTTATTTACTTGCCGGTGGAGTAAATGCGGGGGTAGAGGGTTTCAGGTTTGACACATCCACCTTTAGAATTTTTTTTAATTCATTAGCTAATACACCAATGAAGTGGTAATTTTTTTCGAAAGAATCTTACTTCTTTGAACATTTTACACTGAAACACCAGTTTGTACAAATGATGTAATAAATATGATGGTTCACAGAAGGGGAAAGTTGAACATTCTTTTTTGATTTACTTTATATGTGTTGTAACACAATTTGTGAATTTTTTTTATGAGTTGGTTTTTTGACGATTGGTTCTTTTTGATGTTTTTATTTTGATTTCAGTTAATTTTTCAAATTTAATTACAGAGTTGGAATTATTCGTATGATTATTGAATATTAGGGAGGGGTTGTAAATTTTTTTGAAGATTGTAGAATCCCTCACTCCTCCTTCCCCTCCTCCTCTAACAGAAAGAATGTCTAATTACGCTAAATCAAGAAGTAATAGTCGTCACGACTGTATTGTTACCAACAAAGTGCTCCACTCTTCACGGGTCTATGCCTTCTTTGTTGCCATGGTGATTGATCCAATTTGCGCTTTTGTTGTGTCAGTCCATCTGGTAGAAGATCTTCCTCTCCCTGTTGAACCAGGTATCTTGTCGAAGAGAATGCTCTTTTCTAGATCTCCTCGTTGCTGGAGAGTCAAAATCTGAATTGTTTGGATGTTCATGGCCTTAACATTGATGGTCAGCTGTTCCGGGCTGTTGACATAAGAATAACCAACAGTAGTTTGGATATCGATGGTCCATTGTTGACAGTCCCATCTTTATGAACCAGTGTTGACGGTCAAGATGGTCAAGTGTTGTTGGATCTGGACCATCAACAGTTGACAGTCCAAATCCTGATGGTACGGATGTTGATTGTCCGCTACTGTAGATCAACTCTTTAACAGACCACTGTTGACCATTGACTCCTAATGATCAAGTGTTGTCAAATCTGGACCGTGAACAGCTGGATTATGTTAGACAAAAAAGTTGAAAGTTATAAAAAAAATGCTAAACAATTTTTCAAAATTTTGAATGTTAAAAAACATTATAGATGAAATTAGGACTTATGCTGGAGCAGGGGGAGATAAAATGCTGCCTGGGTGTTCCCTCGCGTTAGCCCACCTTCCACCGAGCTAGATGACTAAAATTTGGCATGTAAATTTGGTTGGTATGTGGAAATTATGAGGAGAGCAGTGATAGCGAAGATAGCGGTATCCAAGCTAACAAAAATATGGAAGAGCCGAGACATAACGAAAAGAGCAAAGCTGAGGATACTTCACACGCTCTTATTTTCGATATTTCTGTATGCCTCTGAGTGCTGGACAATAAAAAAGACAGACACGGACAAAATCAATGCATTTGAGATGTACTGCTATCGTCGAATGTTGAGAATACCTTGGACAGCAAAACGTACTAACGTGTCGATCATTAAAGAGCTGGGAAGTCAGAAAAAGAGTGCTGAAATTCTTTGGCCATGTTACTGGGCAGGATAACATCGAGACGCTCACCATTCAGGGAAAAGTAGAGGGAATGAGAGGAAGAGGCAGATCACCTACC
>FIZR01026524.1:0-22868 GCA_900060175.1 Ferrisia virgata
TCTCATTTATTCTTCTCCTAATCATCCAATCATCATTTTCTTGGTCTCAAATTATTCGCCAGACTTTCCTCTGCAAATTAAGACCAACAGAGAAAAATTTACTTTTTTCGTTCAAAACTTACAATCAAAACTCTAGAGGACCCCGTTGTAAAATTTATTACTTAAAATGAAAAATTAAATTTTCCATACAGCAGCAATGAAAATGAATCTCCAGATAGGTAGGCAACCAGCATAACGCACATGTACAAGGTCTGGTGTACCACCCCCCTTAATATTATCGTCCACTCCCGAAACACCCTCTAATAATTCATCTGGGGTCAAGGCCATATTCCGAACTGATACCCAATTAAGTACCGAAAATTTGAAACAATGTGGGTACAGGGGAGTAAGATTAAGAAAATAATTTAATATTTTATCTCAGTGGTGCCGACTAGGGCGTTTCAAATTTAGTTTTTTTTCGGTAGCTGGAGTGAGAAGGCGGGTAGTAGAGAAAAAAAGTTGTAAAATAACGTCAAATGAAAGTGGTAAAAATTTGTGGTCTTGAATTTAGGCGTTACCCACCCACCTTTTTTAGTTTAAAATTTCAAAATTTACATATCGAAAAAAAAAATATTTTGTTTTTTGGCGATTTAAACTTTTCAGTCCTCCTGCACCCGCCTCAGCTCCAAAAAAGTTGTTTTTTTACTGTGAGGTTCAATTTCCACAGCATGTAATGTTAAAATGGAAGCCAATCGTGGGTTGATTGATTATTTCTTTTATTTGCTTAGGTCAATGACATAACAAGACCTATCGGGGAGGGAGCGGATTAGTTAAAATTTTCTTCTGATTCGCTCAAGCGAAAATTTTTGAAAATTTTCAAGGTTCGGAGCTGAAACATTGGTAGTTTGACGTATTTTTAAGCTCTAAATACCAAATTTTATAATTTTTTCGTGTGTAAAAATATGTAAGTTTTTGCGTGTAAAAGTCATTCTGGGAGAGAAATGGAGTTGTCCCCGATTTACACACACTTTACGCTACTGATTCGGGTTCTTTTATGTGCTCAGCAGGTTAAATTACGCCAAACTAAACACCTTTCACAATCATTTTATACAAATTTTCGAAGTAGGTACAATGTTTAATTTTTCAATTCGCTTTTCTCAGAAAAATCGAATCAAGAATGGAAAATTCATGTAAAACCATCGTATAAAATAATATCGATAGACGTAATTTCAATTTCTGAGTACGAGTTTGGAACGAAGCTTTCCATTCGATCAATTTGGTATTATTTTTTATGGTTTTGAAGAAACAAAAACGAGAGACAAAAGAACAGTCTTATGAGATTAATTTTCTTCCCAAATAGGTATTTAGAAGTATTTGAAAAATTTTTAAAATTTATGAAAATTGATTCAATGCGTAGGCTTGCCGTAGTATTTAGTGAATTTTCTAAAAGGATTAATACAGCTTTACAGTGATTTTGTTCATTGCAAATTTTCTTAATTAAAATCAATTTTAAAATGGAAATATGTTGAATTAAAAGTACGTTCGCGTTTTTTTTTTTTTTTGCAAACAGTTTACCTTGAGCTTATTTAAAATTCATTTGTTGGTAAGTTTGCGTAAAATATTCGCTAAAGAGAACATCGAGTGCAAATATCTTGAAAAATTATTTAGCAGCAAACCGTAAACCTTGAAAATTGTAAAAGTCTTCGTCGATTGCGTTTGACTTATAAATACACCAACACTCTTTCGTACTTTTACCAACCGATACCACGGAGCTGAGTAGATTGCCAGTGATACTTTCGATACCTGATTGAGAAAAAATTAAAGCTTGATCAATACTTCGTACTTATTTAATATCCGTCTGGAGAAGCATTTCAAGTTTTATTACCAAGTTATTCAAATGGTGTCCCATCCAGTAGAATAAATATGCATAAATTACGGCGCAAAAGCATCCAGCCAAGTGTTTCACTTTTACCACCAATGACATAGTGTTCTGAAAATCGAAACCGAATTTAATTTCATTAATTGTTACGTAGGAAAGGTGCTTTTGCCTTTTATGAAGTCGTAAAGCTCACCAGACTACAAATATAAAGAGTAAATACGCTGGTGAAGAAAGCTCCAAGAATCAACAACGAACCGATCGTTTCGATGAATCCTCTCAAATAATCAACGAAGCTGAGAGAATAAAATGAAATATTTTATTGAAATGCCACGTATTGCAAATTAAAGTGCAACTTGGAAATTTACCAGAAAAGTACCAATAATACTTACAGCATGACGTTTTGAAACTGTTTAGCAAACTGTGTCAAAATATATTCAAAATTTCGACTCCAATCGTCCGAAAGTTCATGGTGCACATTTAAACGATCCATTTTCACACCAAATTCTTGGCTGATAGAGATTAACTCGTTACAATATATGGTATTCCAATACAGAGCGATGCCCAACAAGCACCAAAATTCAACCATTGTAAACAAAAAAATAGCATTCGAGATGCCAGTAATGATGGAGAACGATTCGAAGCTGATGTTATGTTGAATACAAGAAATAGGAAACGCGTAGTAAAGATAACTCTTCAATTTATCATCTTCAAAAAATAATACCACATCGAGAAAACACACCGATGAATAAATCAAAGAAAGTATAAACAGAGGGACCAAAAACAACGAAAAGTTTTTCTTCGCATCGGTAATGACTGTGTTTTCTTTGGAATTGGCAGTACCGCAGGCCAAAATATCATCGACATGTTCGATCATTGCTTCTATATCGTCGCCGTTTAGGTAAAAATTAAATAAACTTCCAAATACCGCCACGTTAATTAAATTACATCCGCTTGCTACGCTGATCATCATGGTTAAATCAGTTTTTTCTTCGTACCACAATATGTAAGCTGTACCAATTACGTATGCGAATGAAATCTGACACAATATTAAAACGTACCATAGATATTTTACCTGTTTGTGGATCTTACTAGTGAAATATATTTTACCGCTGAAACAGTATAGTAAATAAAGTTGATTGGCTGGAATGCTCTTGTAACCGAATATATTTTCTAAACCACGTAATTGTCTGAAAATTTTCTTCAATTCTCGCCATAAAGTTATCATTTTATATTTGATGAAAAGTATCTATTAGTTGTAAAGTACACTGATCTAATACGTAAGTGTTGGCTACTTTTTAAGAACTTTCTGGTCTTCTGGTCAACATATTGGGTACACTACTGCAGAATTTCTATGTGCCAATACTTACCTATATATGGATAATTTAAAATAAACTCAAGTGGTATTGTTATGTTATAGGAAGGGTATTTACAGGAATTAAAACGCCCACAAAATTATTATTTTGCTTTTTATAATTTTACCCCATTATTATCAATAAGATGCACCGTTGCAACATGTAATTTTCATAAAACTTGAAAAAAAAATGGATTTCTACCACAGCTATTTTTCATTATTAATTAAAAAATTTTAAATTAATTCAACATGTGCAGGAAACTAAAATTTATTGAACAATGATATTCGAAAAAGCCATTTGCTTTGATAATTACTTTAAAAAATTAATCAGCATATTTCAACTTTAACAGTTATTTGACACTACGCAGTTTTTCATTTCTGAGTGGAATTTTCCCATAATTTATTTTAATGTTTATAATATAGGTATGGAGGAATCTTAATAACGTAGCCAAAAAAATTCTCAAGGAAGAGGTTCGAGAGTAAGAGAGAACGAGATAAATCATAAGATTGTGAAATTATTCTCTAGCCATCATCAATAGGTCTCAAGTTGGCCACAACCATATTACACCTTGAAGAGTGTGCCATCTATTCCAATTCCATGCCTGTGAAGCAGCTCTTACCGCAAAGCCCATTCACTTTAATGATGTCACACCACTTGGTTGGAGATCTTCCTCTCCCTTTTTTAACAGGGGCCTTATCAAAGAGAAGATCTTTTTCGAGATTTTCCACTTCCCTCCTGGTCACATGTCCAAAATACCCTAGAATGCGTTTCTTGCATAAAACACTGAGCCCAGACTGGCTCCTATGGTTTGGCACGCTGTCCTCTGTTATCTTAAGCATCTTTTTCCAAGACTCATATCTCGAAGGTGTTGATTCTTCTTTATCATCTGCCTTCAACGCCCATGTTTCCGCGACACACAGGAAAACAGAGAAAAAATAAGTCTCTTCCTTCTTTCTGGAGATCTTGTTATTATGTGTGACATTATGAAGTCTGGTCATAGCTGATTTGCTTGGAGCGATTCGGCGCCGTATTTCTACTGAGAAGCCTCCATCTATTTCAATAATGGAGTCTAAATATACAAAAGCGTTGCTCTTTTCATATTTGTTAAGAGCTGTTGTAACTGGAAAACACCTGGCCCGATCCACCACCATACTTTCATTTTTAATGTATTGATACGAAGTCAAAGTTTTTTGCTGGTTATCTTCTCCAGGTTGACGAGCTCTACCATTTCCTCTTCACCCAAAACAATCTAGGTGCTATCATCAGCGTATTGCAGATTGAAGATTCTTCTTCCTCCAATGAAAATACCACGAGTCTAATGTTCTAGAGCCTCGCAATTTATGTGCGTACCATAGATCTTGAATAACTGTGGGGATAATATGCATCCTTGATGCACTCCCCATTCCGCTTGAAAAACCTTAGATTCTTCACCATCAACTCTCACTACCATAGAATTGAACTCATATAGGGACTCCACCAAATCCAGTATATGAGCAAAAACTTCCATTATTCTTAAAACTTTGAAGAGCTTCTTCCAATTGACGCAGTCAAAGGCTTTGGCATAATCTATGAAGCATATCAGTACATGTATTTTGAACTCCCTACACTTTTCGATAATTTGCCGGGCATTCATTATCCGTTCTTGACATGGGCCTGGCACTCTGCTATATCACACAGCAGAGTTGCCATACTGCTTTGATTCCATTTTCACCAAAAGCCTGCCACAATTCATAACTACTCGTAGTATGTTTTCCAGCTGTGTAGGATTCCTCTAGATCCCACCCAACTGTGCCATCATCTTTCCTGATCTCACATGTTCTGTTAAAATTTGTAGCAATCTGACATATTGTATTTCACTGCAGAACTGATTAAGGCAGGCTTCTCTGTCTCTACAACAACACTGCTGGACTCATCTGTTCAGTAGCTTATATTCTTCGTTGTTGCCACAACATTTGGCTTGCCTACACTGCTCTATAATCAGTAGGGTGTGCTGTGTTATCCATGACTGCTTCTTTTCTAACACGCATTGGTCATTTGTATCTGAACACGTGATATTTGTCTTAGCAGCAACCTTCTTCAGTTCAGTATTAGTGAGAAAAGTCTGTGCTCTCATTTTGGCCTTTTCACACGAATTTGCATGTGTCCTCCTGCCATTAGAAGTTGATGATCTGATGCTGCATCACTTCCTGGATTTGTTTTGGCTCCAATGATCAACAATTTCCATCTTTTATGGTTTAGAACGTAGTCAATTTAATTATAAGTGTGACCATCACTCGACTTCCACGTGTATAGTCTGCAATTTTGTTGCTGAAACAAGATATTCGCCACCACTAGTAGCTGTTCCACACAGAACTGGAGATATTTATCTCCGCGTTCATTCCTTGTTCCTAGACCATGACTGCCAACAGTGGTGTGTGGTTTGGGTAAGTTAGATAAGTGCCGCTTACCCAACAAAATTCGCAAAAAAGATCGGACTTTTATTCACAATATTCTAAAAAGAAATCCTCCGAGAGATCGGTTATTTAGCTGCGTTTAATTGGAGTTTTTTTCTCTCTCTGCTGCAGACTACATTGGCGACACAAATATACCACAAACAGAACAATGATCATTTCGTCAGTCAACGTAATATTGATAAGTATATAGATAAATCTGATTGCATTAGCGCATATTGAAACGCCCACATCCCACCCCTATGAAATTCACCAACACTAAGACATGCGTATCACATTACAGGATAAAACCAAATCAAATGGTGTTGATCAGAAGCGATCTGAAGCTGTTTTTTTCTTTCAAGTCTTGAGTTATTTGACATATGGTTTTGACTATGAATATTCGCGATTTTTATTCCTAAACCTTTTTCACCATTCAATTCTGTAGAAGAATTGAAAATTATTGATAATTGTAAACCAAAACTTGATGATGTTTAGGTAAAAGGTGGATAGTTCGTTCATTGAATATAATACCCATATAAAATTTTTCCTACTTTTTTTTTCGCTTACCTGATGTAAAAACTCACTGTATGCCGCTGATTACCAACTACTCCATAGTAAGCATCGCTGCTATTAGTCTTCCCAACTATGGCATTAAAGTCTCCCAGCACCATTTTTATGTTGCCACTTTGTAGTGGAGCCAGTGTTTCTTCAAAGACACTGTAGAATTCTTCAATTTCTCCATTTGATGCTACACTGGTTGGGACATATGCTTGGATGACACCTGTGGCGGAAGGAGCTGCATCAATTCTGACAACTGCCATCCGATGTTTGATGGCCCTTGCACCCAATACCAAGTGTTTGTATCTGCCATCTACTATCAATGCCACTCCTCATTTTTAGAGAGGCTTTGAATGAAGTCATCATAATCGCAAAGCTGAATTACTCCCGACCCATTATCTTTGATGATTTCTTCTTTTTGTATACGATTTCATGATGAATATTTTTTTGTAATTTTTACTAATTTTTTTCATGTTCGTATCTGCTCAAAATCTTGAAGAAATCAAGTACATGAATTGTAATACAAAGTTATTCGTAAACTTGTATAAAAGCCTGAGACACACTCAGTGCACCAAGATCAATGACGTATGACAGCACTGATGATCCATTGGTTAAAAAAGCTCGAAGGCCCAATTTTCTACTTTTCTAATTACTACAGAGAGTAGGGGGCTTCTTTCTGGATACGTCGTACAACATTTAGTACTCTTTTGGTTGCTTAAATATATTTTTATTTTCTGTAATTTTACCCTTTTCCTTACCTTCATAAATTTGAAACACGTCTAAATTTTCAATTTCGACCCAACTTAATCCTAATTATCTTAACGAACTAATTTCACTTCCATGTCTTCTACCCCTTTTCCTGTTTTCAAGTATATCAGCCTATATGGTTCCATTAGGCTATAATATCCAGTCTTCTGAGAATTATAGTCTAATTTTATTTCGATATGGTCGTAAATTCTGCTTTTGACGACTGAAAACTAATCAGACATATAAAGAAGGTTTTTTATCCTGCGAAAGATATTTTTCGCATGATTAAATAATATCGAAGGTGAATTATTTTGTAGAAGTAGACCCTTGAATTCATTCGAATCGAAAGAATACATACGAACGTAAATACATATGCTTAATCGAAATTAAACCTTAAATCTGAGTTGTTGAAAAATACGACGAACAAAAAACAAGTAAAAAATGCCGATAGGGATGACGACGTGGGTTTTAAAATCAGCCAAAAAACAAAAAACTTGAACAATTGTAGGCGTATTGTGTGCCATACTATATATATATTTAGTTGAGACAATAATCAACTCGTCATTGTATTTATTCTATATACATTCCGATAGCATATCTCTTTTCGTAAGTATTAGAACAATGAAATAGACGAGGATGGAAAACATGGATATAAAATGTGAAAACATGCACACAAAAAAAGATCCGAAAGGGTTCTGGTATTAAAAGGTAAACCGAGGGTGTATAAATTTTAAGAAAATAATTTTTCAAAATGTTATTTCGTTTATTCGCCTTCGGTTATGGAAATAGAATAGCACGATGATTCTTTGTTACATTTTTTTTGAAAATAAGATATTTAAATCTATCGACTTTACAAACGAATTCCTGCTGCTGTCGATTGAATTGAACGAATATAAAAGGTTGAATTTCCGCATTCCGCATCAAGTGTCATAAAATTTAAGAGGTTTTCAGATATTGTAAATTAGTCAGTTGGGTTATATAGCTCAGATTTACCAAACGTTATTATCGCCGAATTAGTTTATCGTGTTGGCCATTGGGTAATATTACCCACGCGTTAGGAGAAATTTGATCCTGTACCATGATGTCAATTGATACGTAAAACTCGATCATCTAGAATCAGTATAATGTTAAAAGTTGGCGACAAAAAAGAGATTGTCGTGTAATTCAAGCTGTGGAAATGTATGTTGTAAAAATCATGCAATGAAATAAACTGTGCTGTGTTGTGTGAAGATGCGAATACCGAACACAGACACCAGTGGTTGTAAAATTCAAATCTTTTTGCATTTGAATGAGGATTACTTCCTGGGTAGTTGGTACGAATAGATATTATTCCAATACCTATAGAGTAGGAGTTTGGAGATTTTTGTTTTTGTTACGTATTCACTGGAGGGTTTTAAGTGGTGTTATCTCATTCCACCATCCCCTTCATTGCTATAAAGATAAAAAAAAACATCGCTTTGCGATACTTTTTTAGCCTGATTTTCGTGACACTTTTAAAAAAGCATCGCAAAGCAATGCTTTTTTCCTAATCAGCGTTGCGGGTAGGAAGAGTTCCAAGGAGCTTGAAAAGTTGAAACCCCCAAAAGGCACATCTAGGGTTCCTACTAAATATATATACCTAATTTCAAGTTTCTAGCATATTTCGGAGGGGAGTTATGCGAGTAACAAACCCAAAAAACTCACAAAATGAGAAAACATGATCAAAAAACCACATTTTTGGGGCGGTGAAGGGTTGCAAAAGAATTGAAAAGTCGAAACCACCAGAAAGCACATCTAAGATCTCCACTAAATGTACATACTTAATTTCAAGTTCTTAGCTTAATTTGGAGTCGAGTTATGTGAGGAACAAACTCAAAAAGCTCCAAAAATGAGAAAAAGCGATCAAAATTCCACTTTTTTGGGGGTTTGAGGGGGTGTACTGGAGCTAAAAAGTTGGGACACCGAAAAGGCGCATCTTGGACCCCAATTTAATGTACGTACCAAATTTCAACTTCCTAGCTCAATTTGATAGGGAGATAGGGGAGGAACAGCCCTTTTGCAGGATCAAAAAAGTGGAAACCCCCATATCTCCCCTCCTAATTGACTTGGGAGTTTATTTTTGGATATGCTATACAACATTTGATTTTCTATCAATTAGCTTAAAAAGAGGCAATTGTTGTGTTTTTGACCTCTCAGCACCCCCTACCCAAAAATGGGGCAAAACTGAATTTTGACCCAAATTTATCTTCACTCATATATATCTAATCCACCACCGAACGTAGTCGATTGATCGAATTGGAGAAATTTGTGGTCAGTATGGAACAAAGTAAAGGATTTTTGTCTTTAGGGAGGGGGGAGGGGAATGATAAATATTTCAATATATCTGATGGTGTTTTTATTTCGATTCAATTTCGAATACACGCTCTAACAGCTTTTAGCTGTTTTTAACCAGATTTTATATGACATACTGTCAATTAAAACCAGGCTATTGCGGGCTATCGACCTACAGTGAATGAGGGGAGGGGGAATATCTACAAAATCCGTTTTTGGAGTCTCAAGAGACTTATTATGGCCATTTTTGGCCATGTCAAATATTTATTTAAAAATCATTTACAAATTCGGTCGATAGGCTCAGTTTGGCAACGAATTAGAAATATATGAGTGGAAACAACCTTCGGTCAAAATTCAGTCGCGCCAAATTTGGGGGAGGGGGGTGCTGAGTGGCCATAGCCGCAGAAATTATTCCTTTTTGATCTAACTAATATACAATCCAAAGTTGTATTTCATACCCAAAATTCAGTATCCTGGGTCAATTCAGAGGGGAAATATTTCGGTTTCCCCCATTTTGATCTTGAAATGGAGCGGGGTTCCCCCCAATTCTCCTCCAAATTGAGCTAAGAAGTTGAAATTTGATATGCAGACTGATTAAAGACCATAGATTTGCTTTTTGGAGGTTTCGACTTTTCAGACCCATTGCGTCTCCTCACAACCCAGAGATGTGGTTTTTTGAGCGGGTTTTCTTATTTTTTTAATTTGTTCCTCGCATAATTCCCCTACGAATTGAGCTAAGAAGTTGAAATTTTGTATGTACATTTAGTATAAGTTCTACATGTGTCTTTTGAGGGTCTCACCGTTTCTGCTTCATTGCTTCCCCCACCCAAAAATTTAGTTAATTGGTAGGTTGCCATACTTTTTGATTTCTTTACTCGCATAATTCCCCTCCAAATTGAGCCCAGAAGTTGAAATTTGTTATGTAGATTTAGTATAGGTTTTAGATGTACCTTTTGAGGGTTTCGACTTTCATCCTCATTGTATCTGCTCACAACTCCAAAATAGCTATTTTTATGTAGGGTTTTCTTATTTTCTGAGTTTTTTCCTCACATATCTTACCCCCAAATTGGGCTAGGAAGTTGAAATTTATTTTGTTTGTTTAGTACAAGTCCTAGATGTACCTTTTGGTGATCTTGACTATTTAGTTGCATTGCGCTTCCCCTACTCTCACGCGATACTTTTTTCCAATTCGCATAGTTATAAAATTTCTCGAAAATCAGGCTGACTCAGTTATACTGCAGTAGCAAAAAATTTCAAAAAACAACTTTTTTTTAAGTTTTGTTAAAATTTTGAATTGCTATAACTGGCTAACTAAGTATAGCAATTTGGCGTTTAACCTCAAAATTACAATTTTTCCGAAGACTTTCTATGCACTAATAAAATGTGATTTTTAAGAGTAGTTGTGCTTTTTCATCTTATCTCGGATGTGGTGGGGGTGGGGTGAGGGGGGATGCAATGACAAATGTATTTTAATGGTATGTTTTCACGTTAAATTTTTTTCTTCTCGGGTTTATAACTGAGTTAAAAATTTGATGTAAAAGTGAAGGCACCTAGAGTGAGTGTTATGGATTTCTTTCCAGATTTTTCAGACCCTAAAAATAACCTTGAAATGGACTTTGAAAAATGGGAGGAACTTGTGGGGCATCTCTTTTCAGGTGGCTAATCAAAAAAATTTTACTCCCAGAATAAAAAAAAAAAATTATATTGGTGACCCCTTCTGTAGCATTTAAAAACCGTCTTATTTTTATCAGAAATTGACGTTTATGGAAGGTAAAAAATCTTTTTTGGCTCTTTGGGAGCTGTAAATGAAAGCAGCCCTTCGAAAAAGTTTGAAAAAAATCGGAAACTGTAAAATAAGTGCTTTGTACAACATGAGGAAACTTTTTCGAAACGTCAGTTCAAAAAGTAGACCACATATAAGCTCGACCAAAGTTTTCAAAGTTCATTTTTAGGCTCCAAAAAATCTGAAAAATTCCATATAATATCCGTGGTATTGGTCGAAAAGTTCGAAGAAAAAAAAAATTAATATAAGGAACTTCTCTAAAATACCTACATTTTTTATGCCCTTTATTCTCACGACGAGCTGAAAAATTACCATTACGTTTGAAAATTACCTTTTACTAATGCCTGAAAAGTCTTTTGAAAACTTTTAATATGAAGACTCGAGGGCAAATATCCTATGCACAGACTGCAGTAGCCTCTAACCTATAGAAACTATGGAGAATATCTAAAGATCGAGTTTGAATTTAGATACCTTTAATTTTTACACTGTTCATTTGACGTCATTTGGTAATTTTTTCATCATGCCCCTCTCAACGTGTGCAACTTTCGAAAAATAAACTGTTATGTTATTAATTTGTTCTCTTTTTTGCAATTTCGTTCCACTAGCTCAAATGTTCTCAATAATTAAATCATTTTTTGCGCTTCAACGAAAGACGAAACTTGAAACTTTATACGTTCGAGAAAAAATTACCGACATTATTAAAATATGTAATTTTACCTTCGAGATTTTTCATACAGTGTCCAATTTTCTCTCGCTTATGGTGAAATAGCATAGCATTTTACTATTTTGCCTACATAACTGTAGTGAGTATAAACTAAAAAGGTACGTACATCTAACGAACGTCATTGTTAATTCAAAACGAATACAGGAATGTTACGACACAGCGAGAAAAAAAAATTCAAATTCCGTACTCGATTTGTATTAAAAAAGGCTGCTAGATACGTATAGACGTAACTATTTGTATATGTGCATATTATATTATTTTCAATCAGCCGAGACTTGTTAATAAAGCTAAAAAAATTTACGCGAACGAGATTGAAAATTCGATTCTAGTATTGGAGAAAAAAAAATTCAATAAAGACAAAAAAAATAGAACGAATATTCAAGGTTCGACTTAGTTCAGGGTGTGGGGAGGTTTCTATACTTATACGTAGGTAAAATACTGTTGTGGTATGACCTATTTCTGTACCATTGTCACCAGCTCAGCCCGAATGTTTGCCAATATGCAACAAGTTTACTGGTACAAATCAATGAAGTTTTTTCGTATGCACTACGATGCATAATATATTGTCTACACCTAGTACTATTGACTCGATTGCATATTGTAGTTGAAGATGCTTTTTTGTCTCAGTAGTGGAAAATAACGTAGAGATTTTCAAGGTCTTAAGTTAACATTGCATGTGTGAAAACTTAAATTTCTTGGAACAATACTGCGTGTTGCAATTAATTTCGTAATGTGTACAGTACAAGATATATATGTACTGAGAAGCTGAACAAGTTGCCCTAATGAATCCCATATTGACCATTCGAATGTATACCTAGCTTTTTCAACTCGAATTATATCACCCAAATGGCTCAGTGTTGATGAAGATATAATCTTTGTAGCCCTGAAAATATACTATCGATGTAACTTTTTCGTCAACTAACGCAATGCGAATATTGTAGCTCGAATGGAAAAATTTAAACGTTTCGAGTTATTCGTCTAATTATAGCGCGAGTAAAGTGAAACACTGAAGGTGTTTATTTTTTCAACTTAGAAGAGGAAAGTAATATGATAAAATATTCTGAAATTATTTAATGAAATGTAATATTGCGTCTTTTGTCATTTTCGAGAACGAGATAGTACTGATGTAGATTTATCGTATATAAAATTCCATTATACACGTGCGTACCTGGCACCTATTTTACCTGCCGGCATCATATCGTTAGGCTTGATGAAATTGTGTAAAAATATCCGAAGAATAGGTTTATGCGAATTGAATAAGACAGCTTTTAATATACCTTGAGATTTATTAAATTGTCCTTTTTCGAGAGATACTCGTACCTATCTTAAAACGTATAATTATAATTTTCGAGCAAAATTAATATTTGCCAGGCTACGATTTTCATTTTCATTTTCACTTTAAACTTTTAGAATTTACGACGAAAGAAAAATCAATGTTGTTAAAATATACGAGTGTTGTGAATTACGCTAAAAATGGCAAGACTTTTTCGGGCTAGGTACGTTTCAAAAATAAAAAATCCGATGTTTATTGTGAAAATAAAATAAACGATGAAGTACGTGCATATTTTCTTTATTGAACGCAATAAATAAGCACATTGTTCGAGGTACCTACCTAGTACCTAGCTATCTAGAGGGTACCTACTACCTATCGAATTCATGTTTAATTGAATTAAAAAGAGAATATTGCACAAGGCGCGATAATGTTAATGGCGACGATGAAATAAATTAAAATAGATAATTTGTAAATTAGTAAAATTGAACCTTGAACAATATCGATAAAAAGTGTTTTGAGGTATCTGTAGAGCTAATCATTCGTTGAAAATATACTGGGTGTTCAGCTTCGATAGTACTTCCTTCATACCTCAAGTAGAGCAACTCAAGTTAAACGTATGTCTAATTTGTTGCCTATCCTAACCATTCGAAGGGCAAAAATACACCGATCTGACTTTTCTTTTCTGAATATTTAAGGTCATTTTCAAAATCTTTATCCAGAAGTTATAGAGACGTGCGATTTGCGCCAATATATACCGTACAGGGTCCGGCGATACCCTGAAAACCAGTTTTTGTAAAAATTAGGAAAAAATTTCAACCCAAAGTATTGAAGTTGGTCCAAAATGTGCCTGAAATTTAACTCCTGTTGAGGAAAAGCTCCATCAAAATTTTTGCTCTTCTGCTCCAACCTGTTCAAAACTTATTGAAATTTTACAGTCTAAAATTCGATGAAATTCAAAATAGGGTATAGAAAATTCGAAATTTACCCGATAATATCATCTTAGGTTGCTAGATAGTGGCAATTTGACCCAAAGAATATGAAATTTCCTATCTGAATTTGTGTGTCGGGAGGGGGTTGTTAAGCGAGAAACAAACTCAAAAAATGAAGAAAAACGCCCAATTTACATTTTTGGCATTGTGAGGGTGCGTAATAAGGCTGAAAAGTCAAAACTTCCGACGGCGTTTCTAAGGCATCTACTAAATCTCCATGCCAGATTTCAATTTTTTACTTCAATTTGTGTGTGTATGTGTGTGGGGGGGGGGGGTGGTATGCGAAATACAAACTCAAAAAATGAGAAAAACCGACAAAACTACCATTTTTGGGGTTGTGAGTGTATGCAATAATGCTGAGAAGACGAGAGCCACAAAAGAAACATCTAGGACCCCTATTAAATCCACATACCAAATTTCCACTTCACAATTCAATTTAGAGGGTAGTTGTGCTGGGGATAAACTCAAAAAATAAGAGCACCTGACTAATAAACAAAGGACTATGAGGGGGTGCAATGCCGCTGAAAAATCAAAACCTCCAAAAGGCACATCTAAGACCCCTACTAAATCCACATATCGAATTTTAATTTTATATCTTAATTTGGATGGAAGTTATACGAGGAAATAGACCTATAGAATGAGGAAAATTCGCCCAGAAAACCACATTGTGAGGGATGTGAGGGGTTGCAATTGGCCTGAAAAATCGAAATCCCCACAAAGCATATTGATAGCCTATACTAAGTCTACATATCAAATTTCAACTTCTCAACTCAATTCGAAGGGGATATAGGGAAGGGTCAGCCCTTTTTCAAGGTCAAAAAGAGGAAAAATCCCCCATCTCCCCTTTGAATCGACCTAGGATGCTGATTTTTGAATATAATATACAACATTGTATTTTCTATCGATTGGCTCAGAAAGGAACAATTTTTGCGTTTTTGGCTCTTCAGCACCCCTTCCCCCAAATTTGAGCATAACTGAATTTTGACCTAAGATCATCTCCACCCATATATGTTTAATTTGCTAACAAATTGAGCTGATTGACTGAATTGGAGCGATTTTGGTCCGTATCCAGCAGAATAAATGATTTTAAGTTTTGGGGGAAAAATAAAAAAAAAAAAATAGAAATGAAGCTGCGAGATGACGAAAAATGGTCGTAATGGTTTTCTAGGACCCCAAAACGGGTTTTATTGATATCCGCCATGTTGTTAAACCGTAATAGTCTGATTTTCATTTTCAACATGACTTCGAAAGTAAAGGTATAAATTAAAATTATATGTAAAATGGTTTTGGTGAAGTATTTTGAATAATGTTGGAAAAAACATAATATCGCTAAAAAAATTTTAATTTTTGCCCTTAACTTTTGGAAAAGCATTTCCCGTTAGAAAATTTTCCTTGAAGTAAAAAGGTACACCCCCCGTCCCCTCACTTGGAATGATTACATTTTCTCTGTGTTGTTTAGAAATTTTATTGCTGTTATTGAGAGTAAAATTTTCCATAAAACATTTTTTTTTTTTTGCAAATAAACGTAATCTTATTGAAACTTTTACTCAATTTTGCTGTATTATCACTGAAATAGTTCTATATTTCAGCAAAAACAGTTTTTTGGGGAAATTTATGTTCATTTTTTATTTTTGAATAAAGTAAAAAAGTTGTAATATGAAATTTTTTTGAAAAATTTCTAAACAAGTTGGAAAAAATATAATCATGCCAAGTGGTGGTGAGCACCGTATTACTGAATTTTCCTATTGGATACTTACAAGAGCGTTTTCAAAAGTTGAGGGCAAAAATTTGAAATATTGTTAGAAAATTTTAGTATTTTTTATTATTTTATTCAAGATATAGCTTTTTTCCCAATTTTTTTTCTGGAAATACTACTCCATATATGGTATATTTTGGTGCAAACCCGACCTTTCTGACATTTTTGGATAAAAACTTGAAAATTTTTGAAAATTACCTGCGATTTGTAGAAAAAAAAAACAAAAATTGAGATCGTTGTAACTTTGCCCCTTCAATGATTAGTATAGGCAAAACATTATACATATATTCAACTCGAGTTGCTCTATTTGTGTTATGAAGAAAGTACTGTCAAAGCGGAATAACCTGTATTTTAAGTAATCTATTTCTGAATTAGACGGATCCTTATACAAATTTTTATGCTGGTAGGTTGAAAATAAATTTTAATAAAATGTGTAAGATACCTTTTGGAACATCTTGTGAGATATACCTTAAGACGTTTTTAACCAATGGGAAGATATTTTCATAACATACCTGTTTTCAAATTGAACTTTACGATAAAGAAAACAAACCGCCGCCAGCTGAAAATTTCTACACATATATTTGTTTGCGAATGCTTAGATAGTACCTATTTTCAAAAATAACACCGAAGAGTGAACCGATTTGAAATTTTATTTCGCAATTCAAATACAAGTAAGAAAGCATTTCAAAATTCAAAACTCTGCGAATTTTTTCGCTATATACAATATACTAAAGTGGTAGATTTTTCAGAATTCATATTTATTCATCAGGATCGTGAATTATAGGCTCACCTGGGGCACGACACATGGTGATATGATAAAATGATTGTCCTTTAAAAGTAACGTATTCTGGTAGATTTTCTGTAAATGTCAACCAAAGTCTGTAAAAAAATTTGAACCAGCGTTTTATATTCTTGAATAATTTTAAATCTTATTTTAAAGATTTAATTCTTCGCTGCACAAATTTAGCTCAAGTTTCGAATAAGTTTGTTTGAAGAGCTTCTATTTTGCGTGTCTTTTTTCTCAAATAAAGGAATCTTGGTTTAAAACTATCTACATTACATTATATTATAGTTGTTTTTTTTTTAATTTTTGGTCTACTTTTTCATTATTTACTTATTTGAACGATTCGATTAATAATACATTTAACGAAAGATTCTACTTTTTTATCAATGAGTACCAAATCATCTTTTAAGTTCTTTTTACGAAAATTAAACATTTAAAAAAAAATACGCGTACTTACCTCCTTTTAGGAATTCCAATGTATTCTTCGATCAGTTTAAAGAAAGTGTTACAATATTTTTTGTTATCTTCTACACCCAGACCTCCGATAGATGAAATATTAGCTATTCCACAAGGTTCTTTCGGATCACCAAAACACATATCTTGATTTGGTAGAATATAAGCCACTATAAACTAGACAAAAAAAATGTATTTTTCGTACTATATTTTGTACTATTTTTTTTTTTGCGTTTGAAAATCGTATGGTATAAATGAAAAAAAAAAGACTTACCATTTCCGGTTTTCCAGTCATTTTTGATAGAGTTTGAATACATGTTGATAGAAAATTTTCTGGTATTTCGTTCAATGGAACATTCGTTTCTAAAGCAAAGCGGGGCATTTTGACGCAACTTTTTCAATAATTCACAACGAACTGAAGATTAGTGAAATAATTCGACCGAAGATTAAATCGTAGCGATAACAGTCTCCGAATGGTGACATTATTTATCGCGTTATTTTTTCTATCGCGAGATAAAAACGCAAAATTGTAATAAATTTTTGTGCAATTTATTTTCAACGAGAATTAAAAAAAAAAGTTATGTGTTTTGTGATAAGCAAAAATTAGTGTGTCATATTCCATTAAAATTGCCTGATGGATATATAAAAGCACATTTCAAGATAAAATAAATATAGGTAAGACCTAAGATAAAATTTCTGTGATGTCAATAACGAATACTTTATTTCATCTAGATGAATTGAAAACGGAGATATACGAGAAACAAACTTGAAAAATAACAATAACCTCTTTAAAAAAGTACATATTTTAGGACTGCAAAGGGGTTGAAATCGGACTGAAATTGTGAAACGGTCAAAAGTTACGTCTGAAATCTCTACGAAAAATACGTATAAAATGTTAACCTTGTGGCTCAATTAAGAGGGACGATGTGCAAGGAGCAGCCCTTTTTAGCCTGATTTTCTGTGTCATATTGTCAATAAAAACCAGGCTATTACAGTCTATCGACCAACGGCTTAACGAGGGGGCCGGGATATCAACAAAATCCGTTTTGGGGTACTAGAAGACCATTAACATGATTTTTAGTCATGTCAAATCTTTATTTTTATTTTTTTTCCCGAACATTAAAATCATTTACTCCGCTCGACACCGACCAAAATCACTCCAATTCGATCAATCGACTCAGTTTGGTAGTAGATTAGATATATATGAGTAAGGATAAACTAGGGTCAAAATTCAGCCATGCCCAAATTTGGGGGAAGGGGTGCTGAGGGGTTAAAAACGCAAAAATTCCCCCTATTCAAGCCAATTGATAAAGAATCATAAATTGTATAACATATCCAAAAATCAACCCTATAAGTCGACTAGGAAGGGAGATATGAGGGTTTTCCCTCTTAATGACCTTGAAAAAGGGCTGTTCCTCCCCTATCTCTCCACCAAATTGAGCTTGGAAATTCAAATTTGGTATGTACATTTAGTTGAGGTTCAAGATACGCCTTTTGGGAGTCCCAACCTTTTAGCTCTGTTGTACTCCCCTCACAGCCCCAAAAAAGTGGTTTTTTCATAGGTTTTTCTAATTTTTCTCATTTTTTGAGTTCATTTCTCACATAACTCCCCTCCAAATTGAACTAGGAACTTGAAATTAGGTATGTACATTTAGCAAGAGCCCTATATGTACCTTTTGGGAGTCTGGACTTATCAGTCCCATTTCATCTCTCCACGACCCCAAATTGGTGTTTTTTTCTTATTTTTTGAGTTCGTTCTTCGCATAACTCCCCTCCAAATTTTGCCAGGAAGTTGAAATTTGGCATTTCCCTACTGTAAGGACCCTCGATGTGCCTTTTGAGGGTTTCGAGTTTTTATCCCAATTGAAGCCTTTCTACCCGCAATGCTGATTAGGAAAAAGCGAGCGATGCCTTTTTTCAATTCGCATAATTTTAATACTTCAGGAAAATCAGGCCGAAAAAGTATCGCTGGCCATGGGACGGAGTTATGGCAAAAAGAAAAAAAGTAGCACTTTGCAATTCCTCTTGAAATTAATAATTTACGCCTACGTGAGTCAGATATAAATTTCAATCTGCTAAAAATTGAATGAGCTGAATACAGGGACTTTTGTTGTCGTGGAATTTGATTTTGACATCTACTTGAGCGTTGAACCCAAATTGGCCTTTCGAAGGGAAAGTTCAAAATTTAAAATTTGACAAATTTTGCACATTGGTGTCGATTTACGATATCTAAAACCTGCTGTTTCAGTTGAATGAATGGTTTCAAATATTAGACCCCAAATTCAGCCCCAAAATTGGGTGTTAAAATTTCAAAATTTTGTAAAATACACCCAAATGGGTATCGAATTTGGTGTTTGGGTTTTTAAATGTGGTGTTTTGGGATGTTGAGACGGTTAATATCTGAAACAATTTTGGAGCTTTGTAAATCGAAACTATACCTAATTGACGTAAGAAGGTGATTTTTGTACGCAGTATACAAATTTTGATTCCCAATTGATTGGCTTGAGAACGAATAATTTCGTGCACCTTTTACCTCTCAGCACCTTCTCTCCGAAATGTGGACATTACTGAATTTTCATTCAAGGTCATATTCACTGAAATGTATCAAATCTGCCACTTTGTAAGAGAAAACACAAAAAATGAAAATTAATAGGGTCTCAATGATGTTCTGCGATCTTGAAATGTTTTTTTTTACACCGCTTCCCTCACCCACCATAAATTAACAGTCTGTAATAGCCTGGTTTCCGTTGACAATATGATACAGAAAATCAGGCTGGGAACGTTCCACACTGAGTACCCCTGAGTGTGAATTTTCAATATGTTTGTATGATTTTCGTGTTTCGGTATAAAGTAAATAATGGATTTTATGTAGGCAAATGCGATACAAAAAGGAGACCTGAATATTATACCACCTACATTCATTTCAATTTTTCTCCACAAGTTTTGATTTACCTACTTAAAAAAACAGAAAAGTACGTATGAATACGAAGTCAGTCAAGGACTTGATTTAAAAATCAATAACGACCCCCTTCTCCCCCCTCCCCCCTAAGACATTAAATTTGAATTTAAGATTACGTTTAGTAAACAAAAAATGTTTGTAAAATAAAAAAAATGAAAAAAAAAAAAAAATAGAAATAAAACTGAAACGTGTGTAATTGCGGAGAAAAATAGGTACGAATAATTATCTTGATTTTTATCACGCGTATACAAATCCAGAGAAGCGATTTGGTACGATATAAAAACGGAAGTGGAAAAATGATAATGAAAAATTAGACAAAGCTCGTAAAATCTTACAACATTATTAAAGTTATATGATTGTGTACGTATAGTTACATCATAAAATGTTTTCTCGTTTCTGCAGCATTTTGTAGCGTGTTTATACGTACGTTAAACGGAAATTTAACTTAGGAAATGGAAGAACGAGCATTTTATAATGACTCGTCGTCGGTATAGAAATTCTTGTTATAGTTATTAATGATTCGACGATGAAACCTAGTGCTTTACATTATACCCTCGAGGTCTCCGAAGTTTTTATCGTAATTACAATAGCACATTACATGATCTGTCTGTGTGCGTACGTCTCTATACGTATAAAGACACCAAAGGCGCAAACGAAATCCCTTCCAGTGAATAGCTTCGTATTAAAAAGTGATCGCTGCGTCAATGAAAAACGACCAGAGAATTGCACACACAGCTTTGTTATAGTCGATCAATTTTCCCTATTTTCGCCATTTATTAAATGGACAATAAGTTTTGAAACGTAGGTAGTGGTTTTAAATATAACTCCCGGGAATATTACCTAGGTACGATGCTAACTCGCTTTATACTTATAGTTTTGAATTCATTCAAGAAAAACCATCAATCAAAAAAAGAAAAAAAAAAAAAAGTACCATCAAGTATAAGCTTACGTGTTTTTCCATGTAAGGTTTTAACAATAGATGTGGAAAAATGGACTCGATGACGTAGATCAACTGTATTGTTATTTATTGTATAGCTACACCTATTTGAATTTTATACCATAAAGAAATTTTCCAACCGTAAAAGGTTTGCGAACTGAGCCGGATTTACGTATAGGAAGTCTAGGCAGGTGCCTAGGGGCCCAAAGGTTCACGGTGTGCCAAAAAGACCAGATTTTTTTTGGTAATTAATTACAATCATCTGTACAGTTTTCAAAGCGCACCTCCCTACACACTGAAGCTTATGGCGTTACGAGAGGGAGGAGGGAGGCTCAAGTTTAAATTCTTAGAATTATTTTTTTCAACGTGAAAATCTCGTAAAATTGGCATGTGAAGCTGAAAAATGCTTTAAAATGCGTACATTTATATTCTTACCTAGATACCTATATCCATTATTTTGTAAAATAAAACCCTCCCAGTCGAGTGGATGATAAGACATGCTAAGCATCCTGTAGCACTGAGCTGAGCATTCCAGCATCCCCTGGCGAAATCTAATACAATAATTTTTTTTCGAGGGTTGAAAAATGGATTAAATTCTTTCCTGATACATCGAAAAAAATTGTTGTCCTCGCTCCGCTCGAGGTTTACTTTCTTTTCGCCAGTGAAGTAAAAACGGGGGGGGGGGTGAAGTCGAGATATTCCCGAGCAATTTTTTGGCGAGGGGGGGGGGGTGAAGTCGAGATATTCCCGAGCAATTTTTTGTTCTATTTTATAAAAGAAAAAAAATCCTTATTTCAGCAAATAGAGCTTGAAATGCTACAAAATGCTCATTTTTATAGCCTTTAAATTTAAATTTCCACTAAATTTTCGCCCTCGTTTCGCTCGGATTGTAAATTTTTTTTTAATATTTTCAAAATAGTCTTGTTCGACCCTTTCCAGAAGCCAATAATTGTAACATTACTACTTATTACAATAATTTCCAAGATGAATGAAATGTGTGTTCATGCTTGAAAAATTACTATTCGTTGTTGCTTGCTGATCCCCTCCCCCCCCTCAAATTTCAAATTTTTGCGAGCGCAACGAGGGCAAAATTTTGAAGAAAAAAAATGGTATTTTTGAGCCATAAAAAGTGCATTTTTCACAGCTCAGGTTTCACCTGTTGAAGTATCATTAAGAAGGTGATATGTTTCCAACGATTTAGATATAAGATTCAGCATAAATGCAAAAAACTTACAATTGTTTCACGCCTTAGGAGGGTTATAGTCTCAGTACCCTCTGCCCCGCCCCCTGAGTGTGCTTCTGTCCCCTAGAAACCAGCGAGCTTGCTCTATAAATGAAGGCTAGCTATGGGCCTGCCGTTGGGCTTTATTTTCTTCAATTTTTTCAAAAATCTCAACCCTCTCCCCAAATAAACCTTCGAGAGGGAAGTCAGATTCATTATTTGACCTTAATTAGTACCTTGTTTTAGTGCGGAGCTACCCCCATATTTTTACACTTGTATAACAAAGCCCAAAATGAGGTGTTCATTGAGGTTAAATAGTGAATTTGACTTCATTATTGTATTCGGGGTATTCGATTTATGCGAAAACGACACCAACATCACCAACCTAGGTATTACCCCAAAGTTAGGAGAGGAGATGCTTCTGGGCCCCAAAGCGATGCCGCGAAAATGCCGTGAGACTTTGATAAAATTCAAAATTTCAAAACTCTCTCGTTAAAAATTGTTGTTCGGTATTAATATGGGAATTGCCCCTTTTGAACAGAATTGTAATATTTTATTATGTCGAAAAAAGGGTCGAAAAATTGAGAGAGGAGTGCTTTTCGACTAATTCAGACACGTTGAATACGAATCCAGTGTTTATTTTTCGTTTAAACCTCTTCTTCGCATTTTGACCCTTTACCCCCCCCCCCTACGCGTCACCATAGACTACAATTCTATAATTATATTCCTTA